>SJYA01002485.1:254989-306439 GCA_006410615.1 Neotragus moschatus | reverse complement strand
TCTGAGGTTATTGATATTTCTCCCAGCAATCTTGATTCCAGCTTGTGTTTCTTCCAGTCCAGAATTTCTCATAAATAAGCAGGGTGACAATATACAGCCTTAATTTACTCCTTTTCCTATTTGGAACCAGTCTGTTGTTCCATGTCCAGTTCTAACTGTTGCTTCCTGACCTGCATACAGATTTCTCAAGAGGCAGATCAGGTGGTCTGGTATTCCCATCTCTCTCAGAATTTTCCACAGTTTATTGTGATCCACACAGTCAAAGGCTTTGGCATAGTCAATAAAGCAGAAATAGATGTTTTTTCTGGAACTCTCTTGCTTTTTCCATGATCCAGCGGATGTTGGCAGTTTGATCTGGTTCCTCTGCCTTTTCTAAAACCAGCTTGAACATCTGGAAGTTCATGGTTCACATATTGCTGAAGCCTGGCTTGGAGAATTTTGAGCATTACTTTATTAGCATGTGAGATGAGTGCAATTGTGCAGTAGTTTGAGCACTTTTTGGCATTGCCTTTCTTTGGGATTGGAATGGAAACTGACCTTTTCCAGTCCTGTGGCCACTACTGCATTTTCCAAATTTGCTGGCATATTGAGTGCAGCACTTTCACAGCATCATCTTTCAGGATTTGGAATAGCTCAACTGGAACTCCATCACCTCCACTAGCTTTGTTCCTAGTGATGCTTTCTAAGGCCCACTTGACTTCACATTCCAGGATGTCTGGCTCTAGATGAGTGATCACACCATTAAGTTTATACCATCATTAAATGAAACCATACCACCATGGACAGGAAAGTGGTGAGAAAGATAGAAAACTTATTTTGGTACATGTTCAGTTTGTTGTTTTTGTTGTTCAGTCATTAAGTTGTGTCTGACTCTTTGTGATCCAGAAACTTCAGCACACCAGTCTTTCCAGTCCTTCACTATCTCTCAGAATTCGCTCAAACTCATGTCCATTGAGTCAGTGATGCCATCTAACCATCTCATCCTTTGTTTCCTGCTTCTCCTGTTGCCCTCAATCTTTCCCAGCAGGAAAGATTTCAGGGTCTTTTCCAGTGAGTCAGCTCTTTGCATCAGGTGGCCTAAGTACTGGAGCTTCAGCTTCTTATCAGTCCTCCCAGTGAATTTTCATGGTTGATTTCCAAACCAGGATTGACTGTTTTGATCTCCTTGCTGTCCAAGGGACTCTCAAGAGTCTTTTCCAACACCACAGTTCAAAAGTATCAATTCTTCAGAGCTTAGCCATCTTTATGGTCCAGCTCTCACATCCATACATGATTACTGGAAAACCCACATCTTTGACTATATAGACCTTTGTCTGTAAAGTGATGTCTCTGCTTTTTAATACGCTGTCAAGATTTATCATAGCTTTTCTTCCAAGGAGCAAATGTCTTTTAATTTTTTTGGTTGCAGTCACCATCTGCAGTGATTTTGGAGCCCAAGAAAATAAAATCTGTCACCGTTTCCACATTTCCTCCCTCTATTTGGAAATGGAAAAATCCAGTAGATCCAGATCATGATTTCTAATCTCAGCATGATTGACATTCAGGACTGGATAATCCTGTTGTGAGGCTGCATTCTGCATAGTAAGTTTCTTAGAAGCATCCCTGGACTCCATCCGGCAAATAACAGCAAAGCTCTCCAAGCCAGGACAACATAAATGCCTCCAGATAATGCCAAATGTCCCCTGACAGGAAAGTCACCTCAAGTTAAGGACCACAGGTCTGAAGTTTGGAAAAAGAAGGCCAGGTAGAATATCTGTGCTTCACTGTCCAGGAGATAGCTGAAGCACTAGAAACAGATGACACTACCAGAGCAGGAAAAAAGGAAAAAAAGGAGGACACCAACATTTCAGAGGAAAAGCTGTGTGCAAAAATGTTATGGTGTGAACAAAGACACAGGAGAAAAACCAAGAGACAACTGTCAGAGGAGCCAAGTTTAAGAAGTTTGGAGGCCAACAGGACAAATGCAGCAAAGAATGTAAAAGGAGAAGTTTGAGAAATTCAGGAGTGAAGGGGGAGTAGAAACCCAGCTGTGCTGGGGGTGCACAGAAATTGGGAGAATGACTATAATAATAACTGCTGCTCTTTTACACGGAGAAGGCAGTGGCACCCCACTCCAGTACTCTTGCCTGGAAACTCCCATGGACGGAGGAGCCTGGAAGGCTGCAGTCCATGGAGTCGCTAAGGGTCGGGCGCGACTGAGCGACTTTCACTTTCACTTTTCACTCTCATGCACTGGAGAAGGAAATGGCAACCCACTCCAGTGTTCTTGCCTGGAGAATCCCAGGGACGGAGGAGCCTGATAGGCTGCCGTCTACGGGATCGCACAGAGTCGGACACGACTGAAGCAACTTAGCAGCAGCAGCAGCAGCTCTTTTACAAATTTTATTTTGACAAAAGTCAGCAGCACTGTTAAGGGATGATGGGTTCAAATGTAGCAGGCTATAATTCTTCTTAGGATTTGGTATATAGTTTTTGCAACTGTTTCCACATTCCCGCCAATGGAAGGCACATCTTATGAAAATTGCTGTTTCCTAATTGAGAATGGTGACCACACATCAGAGGCCTGTGCTTCAAAAGACAGGTTTAACTGAACCAACACTGAATACCATATAATTATATTGTTTTGATATTATTTGATTTTAAACTGTATGTAAATTTTATCTAATTTCTAAAATGATTCATAGGTAACCCCTCACAATGTAATACTTCTTCCTGAAAAATCCTTTTAATTCCGGCCCCAAATCTCTTTTCTAGCTTTCAGGTTGTATAAAGAACATAGAATATATTGCGCTGTCCAGCATGGCAGTGGCTCCTTTCATATGCCTCCAAAGTACTCTGCAAGCAGTGTGAGTAACATTTTAAACATATCCTTCATCATTTGGAGAGATGTGATAGAAGGCGGGCCGGATACCTTGCAGGCAGAGAGAACATGAGGGTGACGAATGAGTAAGCAGGAAAAACGGACACTTGTCAGCTAGGAATTAGATGTAAAACAGAATGTTTTCGAATAATGTGGGCATTTCTGTCAGGAAAAAGATGAATTTATGCCCTTGGAAGACCTTTAGGATTCTACACTTCTGTTTTCTTTCCATTAGTTCTAAGGCTACTACTGAAATAGGTATAAAATCCTTTCATTAAAACCTACATTACTTTTGCAAAGTCAACTCAGCTTACTTCTGATTTAGTCATTGATTCCATCAATTAAAAGAAAAATCACCTTTGTTATAAGTATGCATTCAGAGAGATGTTTACTTAACATGAACATTGGCTTACTAAATCCATACAGTGAAATCCAATTAGCAGATGCAGAATCAGACCTGAAACTATATGGATTTCTATTTATCATTTACACAGTAGTCAAAGAAAGTACATGTGTGGCTGTACACAGCGTCTCATTTTTTATGGTAGAATTCTGATATTGTCAGTGAGGTTTTTTTGCAATATAATACAGTGATTATAAATTATTTATGATGTGAACCCCACTAATTTCAAGGCATTCTATAAACATGAACTCTGCTTTTTGACAAGAATCCGCCTGCCAGTGCAGGAGACATCGGTTCAATCCCTGGCTCAGAAAGATCCCCTGAAGTAGGAAACGGCAACTTGCTCTGGTATTTCTGCCTGGAAAATTTCATAGACAGGGGAGCCTTGTGGGTTACAGTCTATAGGGCCACAAAGAGTAAGACACAGCTGAGTCACTGAGCACATGCGCGCCTACACAGGTAGAAAAGAAGGCTACCTGGGAGTGTGAAGACTTCCTTATTTGCAAAATGGAAGCAAATAACTGGATGCTTCTGAAGGTCTCTTTTGTCTCGAGAGCCTATAACTGAGTAGACTAACATTTTAAATATGCATTTTAGGGGAAACAGCCTGGCCTTGGTCAAATGAGACAAGATCTTTAAGGATTTATATCAATTATCTATGTCCAAGAGAAATAATAGAAGAAATTGTCTTGCAGCAATCTAGAAGATGATGCACCTTTGAAAAGAACAGTTTATAAATCCTCCTCTTAGGACAATCTTCCTGTATACTGGAAGATTCTGTATTCTGTATACTGTATACTGGAACTTCTGTATACTTCAATATACAGGTGTAAGAGAAAATGGGGCAATGGATGGGTTTCAGAAGATTCCAAATTAAAAACATCATAAAATTCTTTGTGCAAATATAAGAAAGGAATATAATATACATCACAAGAGCAGATGAATATTGCAGCTTTGATAATTATAAAAGTATTGAGAATTATAAACACATTGAAAATTATGAATGCATTGAGAATTACTGACAAAAGTAATTTTCTTGCTTTGTGGAGAGGTGGGAGGGAAATGCCTACCCAAAATGGCATGCAAGAAAGTCTGTCATGCCAAAGCACATATTTATGATAGGGGCCCCCAGTCAGGTCTCTTCTGCAATGACAACCCTCGAGCATCTTTTCCCGGAAAGAGTGAGCATGGCCTAAATGGGAAAGTCGAGGCTGGACAGGTGGGAGCTCTTACTGTAATAGGTTATATTACTATCCAAGTACCTGTGAGCCCTGCTGATCTGAAAGGAAACCTGGAGAAAATACCAGCAAAATATCTCCCTATGGTGTCTAAGTTGGTAGGTGTCTAAGTTGGTAGGCTAATACTATTTGAAAATGAAAATAATCATGTTCTCACTACAAGTTTGAAAAAATAATTTATATTTGTTAGAAATGTTTATTCTCTTAGCAATGCTACTTCATTATGCAGAAAGATTTATTAGAATAAAATATTTTTTAAAAGACACTTTCTTGACAATGTGACAGACTGATACTGTGAAGTCAAGAATTCTCTGATGAGCACACTACAATACATTATTCTAATGGAAATTAAAATCTTTACATTCCATTGAATAATAAGACAGAAACAACACATTATTACCTTATTAATGCTGGTTGTTTTTTGATTCAGATCTCATAGGGTTTGCGAATATTAGATCTCATAGGGTTTTGAGAATGTTAAAAGAAATACTGAATCTGAAAAGGTTTTGGAAGATTATGAAGTATAAAGCACATGTAATAAATTATCACAACTATTTTTATTACTATTAGAGAGTCTGGCATGAAACATGATTTCTCATCTGAGTAAATTTCAGCATGTCATTTTCTTACACAGTTGATTCATTTGGTCTAAAAACCATAGTATCTAACAGTCCATATTTTTCTTATGGAATTTGTGCTTAGAGTACTATGATTTCAACTTGGAGGACTGAATACCAGCATTAAAATATGAAATTGAATAAACAGAAAATGTCAAGTATATCACACATAGTATTGTTGTCATTCAGTCACCAAGTTCTATCCAAGTCTGCAACACCATGGACTGCAGCAGGCCAGGCCTCCCTGTCCCACACTGTCTCCCAGAGTTTGCTCAAGTTCATATCCATTAAATCGGTGATGCCATCCAACCACCTCATCCTCTGTCCCCCCTACCCCCTTCTCCTCCTGTCCTCAATCTTTTCCAGAATCAAGGTCTTTTCCAATGAGTCAGCTTTTTGCATCAGGTGGCCAAAGTATTGGAGCTTCAGCTTCAGCATCAATCCTTCCAATGAGTATTCAGGATTGATTTTTTTTAAGATAGACTGGTTTGATGTCCTTGCTATCCAAGGGATTCTCAAGAGTCTTCTATAGCACCACAGTTTGAAAATATCAATTCTTTATCACTCTGCCTTCCTTATGGTCCAACTCTCACATCCATACATGACTACTGGAAAGACAATAACCTTGATGTATTATTAAGTATGCACATATGTACATACACATATACATACACACACACCTCTGTGTATTTGTATGTGTGAGGAGATGGGTATATGTTTATTTAGTAGATCATGATATAAATATATTTTTTATTGTAGGTCACTGTGAAAAAGATCTGAAAGATCCTGCAAAGCAAGATATCATTGCAGTCAAGAGCAAGATCTTCAGGTGGACAAACTTGGTTTCAGATCCTGACTCTACCACCTGACTAGCTGTGTAGCCTTGAGCATACTGCTTAACCTTCTCTTACTTTAATTTCTTCAGCTAAAAAAAATGAGCATGATAATAGTAACTCTTTTACAGGTTGATATATGAAGAAGCCTATATAAAACTCTAGAATCATGCCTTGAATATAAAAAGTACTCCCAGTAGTATTAGTAAATTTTAGTATGCCATATCAACTTTAGGCATTATCATTGTTAGTCAAAATAAATGTAAATGAATGAGACAAAATAATGGAGACTAATGACTGAAAGTTACGTGTCACAAAGGGAAACTCAAGGATTACATGCTGTGCTTGAAAAAAAAAATGCAGATTTCATTCCTAGGTTGGGACCTAGGAATCCACAGTTTTCACTGGCCCCAGGTATATCTGACACACAGCACTAAAATCTGAGAACCACAGATTGATCGACTGATTATCTGTGGAACATCATGATGTGCATAGCACTGTGCTAGAACTCATAGGCAGAGGGAGAGAAAAGCCTGGGAGGCCGCGGGAACCAAGCACATCTGCTTCTACGCTGTGGTCTTAAGACAATGAGCTCCTGTTGATGTCTCCCAGTGTCACTAGCACTTAATTTTGTTCAGGCTGATGGCTGACATTGTCTAGCAGACACTGAAATTTCACATGCATCTAGGGGACATGCAGGTAACTTAAAAAAGTTAGGCAAAAGAATTATTTTTATCTTAAAACATTATCACCAACCTGGGCTGTCTTTGGTTTCCCAAACTGTAATAGAGACATAGGTACAAAACCAATTCACTTTTTGTTTGCTACTCAACTCTATGCTGCCATAGAGGAATGCAGGTTCTGTGGGACACAAACCCTATATTTTGTTTTAAAAATTTCACTTTAATGTACTTTCAAATTGTTCCTCTAGCAAAATAATTCCATGTTCACATACTAATAATACTTGTGTTCTTAGAGGGAAAAATGTGTCTTTCTTCCAATAATATAAAAGGGGATAATTCCCTGGTGGCCCAGATGGTAAAGCATCTGCCTGCAATGTGGGCAACCCGGGTTTGATCCCTGGGTTGGGAAGATCCCCTGGAGAAGGGAATGGCAACCCACTCCAGTACTCTTGCCTGGAAAATCCCATGGACAGTGGAGCCTGGAAGGCTACAGTCCATGGGGTTGCAAAGAGTCAGACACAACTGAGCTACTTCATTTTTCACTTTCATGTTGTCAGAGTAGAGTATAACTTATACTTAAATCGCCAAATCTGGTGTTAACAGAAAACAATTATCATGAACAATCCAGTATAGCATATTTTGGGAAAACTAGATTAGTCTTTTGAGCTTTGAGCATTTCTTAAAAGTAAAAACTCCTGACAGTGCTATAGAACCCTAAAAGTTTGCCATGGTTTTCTTTTCCAGAAATAGAGTATCTTTGTTGGAATTTAAAAAAAAATCATGAAAAAATGTTATGTTCAGCAATTCTTGTGGTTTTTAAATGGAAGGGACACAGTATATAAAAATGTTGTAAGTTTTCTTATTTTTACTTGCTTTTTATTCTTAAATATTATAAAGATAAAACAAGAAACCACAAACTAACAAAAACATGAGGTTTCCTCTATGGTTAGATTGCAAACTGAACTATCACATTTCTGTAAACCTGTACAGTAAATTGTACTGTAAAAATAAAAGTTTATAATTCAGATTTAAATTTCCTAAACAAGTGGCTTGGGTAAGTTATCTAATATTTCATTTCCATGCTTCTGTTTCACTATTTGCAAAGTAAGGATAACAGAATCTACCTCATAGGATTGTTGGAAGCATCACAAGAGTTAACATGCACAAGGGGCTTATAACAGAATTGGGCATACAGTAAGCATGCCCTAAATGTTGGTTACTAGGTCACAGGATATTTTAAAAGACAAGAGATGCAAGATTTTGACTTTTTTCCTCTTATTGTTTTGCAATTTCCTTTTACATAAAAAAAGAACTAATGTTTTTGACCAGTCTTATGAATTTACCACTAACACTTTCAGTTCAGTTCAGTTCAATTCAGTTGCTCAGTCGTGTCCGACTCTTTGCGACCCCATGAATCACAGCATGCCACGCCTCCCTGTCCATCACCAACTCCCAGAGTTCACTCAGACTCACATCCATCGAGTCAGTGATGCCATCCAGCCATCCCATCCTCTGTCGTCCCCTTCTCCTCCTGCCCCCAATCCCTCCCAGCATCAGAGCCTTTTCTAATCAGTCAACTCTTCACATGAGGTGGCCAAAGTACTGGAGTTTCAGCTTTACCATCATTCCTTCCAAAGAAATCTCAGGGTTGATCTCCTTCAGAATGCACTGGTTGGATCTCCTTGCAGTCCAAGGGACTCTCAAGAGTCTTCTCCAACACCACAGTTCAAAAGCATCAACTCTTTGGTGCTCAGCTTTCTTCACAGTCCAACTCTCACATCCATACATGACTACTGGAAAAACCATNTGGCATATTGAGAGCAGCACTTTCACAGCATCATCTTTCAGGATTTGGAATAGCTCAACTGGAACTCCATCACCTCCACTAGCTTTGTTTGTAGTGATACTTTCTAAGGCCCACTTGACTTCACATTCCAGGATGTCTGGCTCTAGGTGAGTGATCACACCCTCGTGATGATCCAGGTCGTGAAGACCTTTTTGGTACAGTTCTTCTGTGTATTCTTGGTGTACGCACTGGCTAAAAGCTCTCAGACTTCAGACTTGAGTCCCGTTACTGACTCTGTGACCTTGGTCAGGTGATGCAGTCTTTCCAAGACTCAGAGGCCTCACCTGTAGAACCCAGGTAAAGGTGGCACTTTCTCGAGCAGCCACTGTAGCGATCCAAGTGCTCAGATGATGGTGTGCGCGTGTGCTCAGCTGTTTAGTCGGGTCCGCCTCTTTGTGACCCCAGGGACTGTAGCCTGCCAGGCTCCTCTGTCCATGGAATTTTCCCAGGCAAGAATACTGGAGTGGGCTGCCATGCCCTCCTCCAGGGGATCTTCCTGAGCCAGGGATCGAACCCACGACCCCTGCGTCTCCTGACGTGGCAGGTAGATTCTTTACCACTATCACCACCTCCGTAAGCCCCCGCCCCAGGTAATGATGCATGCTAAGTTGCTTCAGTCGTGGTCGACTCTGAGACCCGACAGACTAGCCCGCCAGGCTCCTTTGTCCATGGGGATTCTCCAGGCAAGAATAATTGAGTGGGTAGCCATGCCCTTCTCCAGGAGATCTTCCTGACCCAGGGACTGAACCCAGTCTCCTGAACTGCAGGCAGATTTTTACCGACTGAGCCACCAGTGAAAGTGAAAGGGGAGTCGCTCAGTCGTGTCCGACTCTTTGCGACCCCACGGACTGTAGCCCGCCAGGCTCCTCCGTCCATGGGATCTTCCAGGAAGAGTGCTGGAGTGGGTTGCCATTTCCTTCTCCAGGGGATCTTCTCAACCCAGGAATCGAACCCAGGTCTCCCACATTGCAGGCAGACACTTTACTGTCTGAGCCACCAGTAGCTATTATTATTAAGGTTTGTGCTTGACTAATAGTGTTCAGCTTCCTCCAAAGCTGACTTCTCTGTCTGATCCCTCTGAGTGTCATCCAAGAGGTCAGGGTGACCCCGTCTGAGGACTCGCTCCAAAGGAACATTTAGAAAATGGAGCACCCAGCAAGGAAGAGGTTTGCCAGGAATCCCTGCAAGCAGGGAGGTGCAGAGTCAAGAACCCCAGGCTGAGGCTGAGAGCTGAAACCACCACTGAGCAGAAAGGAAAGGAAGTCCATCTCTGAGCCCTGCTGGAAACCAATAGTAGACCTGGAATTCACACTGAGACTGCTTCACCTCACAACATGGGTGCTTTGCCACATCAGTGCAGGCTCTTTGCAAAGCTGAGTTCCATGAATCACCCGCTTTGTTACGTTGTGTCCTTCATGCCAGCAACTGACGTGCTCCATCCCCAGGCAAGTTTATTTCAAGGTTAACACTTGCTTTTTTTAGGTGACTTTCTGTGCTCTCTCTCATCAGAAGTCCCTGCCCGTGCAAGGTATGTCTGGATGGCAGAGAGTTTTGGAGCACGATTCCGTGCTTATGGGTTGGAAGTCGTTTGTCACTTTGTGTCCCTTCCGGGGCCTCTGATCTCTTCTCTTCTTTAAAATCTTGCCTCTGCCTCATGTTAGAAGCAGTGGCAAGCTCCCCAGTTGATGAGCAGATCCAAAACTTTTGCAAATGTCCATACCAATTGAGTTATCTTAGAATATGTCCAGGCCTGTATAGGGTCACTGCCAAAGCCCCTCAGTGGGTGGAACCATAGGATTCTAGACCAAGTGGTTCATTACTGTGCCTGGTATATCAGTTATCNCCTCCACTAGCTTTGTTTGTAGTGATACTTTCTAAGGCCCACTTGACTTCACATTCCAGGATGTCTGGCTCTAGGTGAGTGATCACACCCTCGTGATGATCCAGGTCGTGAAGACCTTTTTGGTACAGTTCTTCTGTGTATTCTTGGTGTACGCACTGGCTAAAAGCTCTCAGACTTCAGACTTGAGTCCCGTTACTGACTCTGTGACCTTGGTCAGGTGATGCAGTCTTTCCAAGACTCAGAGGCCTCACCTGTAGAACCCAGGTAAAGGTGGCACTTTCTCGAGCAGCCACTGTAGCGATCCAAGTGCTCAGATGATGGTGTGCGCGTGTGCTCAGCTGTTTAGTCGGGTCCGCCTCTTTGTGACCCCAGGGACTGTAGCCTGCCAGGCTCCTCTGTCCATGGAATTTTCCCAGGCAAGAATACTGGAGTGGGCTGCCATGCCCTCCTCCAGGGGATCTTCCTGAGCCAGGGATCGAACCCACGACCCCTGCGTCTCCTGACGTGGCAGGTAGATTCTTTACCACTATCACCACCTCCGTAAGCCCCCGCCCCAGGTAATGATGCATGCTAAGTTGCTTCAGTCGTGGTCGACTCTGAGACCCGACAGACTAGCCCGCCAGGCTCCTTTGTCCATGGGGATTCTCCAGGCAAGAATAATTGAGTGGGTAGCCATGCCCTTCTCCAGGAGATCTTCCTGACCCAGGGACTGAACCCAGTCTCCTGAACTGCAGGCAGATTTTTACCGACTGAGCCACCAGTGAAAGTGAAAGGGGAGTCGCTCAGTCGTGTCCGACTCTTTGCGACCCCACGGACTGTAGCCCGCCAGGCTCCTCCGTCCATGGGATCTTCCAGGAAGAGTGCTGGAGTGGGTTGCCATTTCCTTCTCCAGGGGATCTTCTCAACCCAGGAATCGAACCCAGGTCTCCCACATTGCAGGCAGACACTTTACTGTCTGAGCCACCAGTAGCTATTATTATTAAGGTTTGTGCTTGACTAATAGTGTTCAGCTTCCTCCAAAGCTGACTTCTCTGTCTGATCCCTCTGAGTGTCATCCAAGAGGTCAGGGTGACCCCGTCTGAGGACTCGCTCCAAAGGAACATTTAGAAAATGGAGCACCCAGCAAGGAAGAGGTTTGCCAGGAATCCCTGCAAGCAGGGAGGTGCAGAGTCAAGAACCCCAGGCTGAGGCTGAGAGCTGAAACCACCACTGAGCAGAAAGGAAAGGAAGTCCATCTCTGAGCCCTGCTGGAAACCAATAGTAGACCTGGAATTCACACTGAGACTGCTTCACCTCACAACATGGGTGCTTTGCCACATCAGTGCAGGCTCTTTGCAAAGCTGAGTTCCATGAATCACCCGCTTTGTTACGTTGTGTCCTTCATGCCAGCAACTGACGTGCTCCATCCCCAGGCAAGTTTATTTCAAGGTTAACACTTGCTTTTTTTAGGTGACTTTCTGTGCTCTCTCTCATCAGAAGTCCCTGCCCGTGCAAGGTATGTCTGGATGGCAGAGAGTTTTGGAGCACGATTCCGTGCTTATGGGTTGGAAGTCGTTTGTCACTTTGTGTCCCTTCCGGGGCCTCTGATCTCTTCTCTTCTTTAAAATCTTGCCTCTGCCTCATGTTAGAAGCAGTGGCAAGCTCCCCAGTTGATGAGCAGATCCAAAACTTTTGCAAATGTCCATACCAATTGAGTTATCTTAGAATATGTCCAGGCCTGTATAGGGTCACTGCCAAAGCCCCTCAGTGGGTGGAACCATAGGATTCTAGACCAAGTGGTTCATTACTGTGCCTGGTATATCAGTTATCTACTGACGTCATGATGCTGTGTAACAAATAGCTACAAAATCTCAGGGGGGCACAGCAGTGAACTTGTGTGTGATCCCCATTGCCTCATCCCAGTGGTGGCAATTTGGTTCCATAAAAGCTTCCTATTTTCCGGGAGCTGTTACTGGGAGGTCAGGGGTCTCCAGAGGGGTCTGCTAGGACTTATGACATTTTCCAGAGACAAGCCAGCCAGGAATAAAGGCAAAGATGCTGCAGCCACACAGACCAGCTCTTTGTAAAGGCACTAGTCAGTGTTTCTAATAGGTTAGTGACAGGAGCCACCCAATGTGATTCGGGAGCAGCCTGGGACAGAGGAGAAGTGGTGGGCTTAGAGGTGGCTTCCCCTGGACCCTCCACTTACTTGCTTTGTGACTGTCTGCATGTCACGTCATCTCCCTGAGCCTCGGCATCCCCCTGGAAGTGAGAGTGGCACCCGGCTGGCACCCTGCAAGGCACACTGGAGACACGGAGCCAGGTACTATTTTTGTTTTTGTTTTATCCTTCACTCCCATCCCCTCTTCCTGACTCTTCACAAAAAAAAAAAAAAAACACCCGTGCATTTCAGCCGGGGCCCAAGCTTCTGTTTAGTATGCAGCTGACTGTGTTTTCCCCAAACCCTCTTTTGAATTTTAGATTATAGGTTTGATTAAGGATTCAAGATATTAAAATATGAGAGTGCAAGTAACGCCCTATTTCCTGCTGTGGACTCAAGAGTTCTCCTCCCTGCCTCCGTCCTTCCACCCCGCGGACCTTGCTGTGTGGTACCCGGGACACAGCAGGCTTGCACAAGGTGCTCTCACCCAAGCCCCTTCTTACAGGCCCAGGTGAGTGTGGCCAGTTTGTCAGAACCTTTGTAAAATCAGGCCTGCTGTCATTCATTCATTCAATTTGCTAAGTAGGAACGAGGCACGTGCTGTGTGCAGGCAGTGTGCTGGGAGCAGGGAAGCAGGGGATGACAGCCAACCCCAGCCTGCCCTCCAGAACTCAGCATCCTAAATGCCATGCTGATAAAAATGAGAGATCTTTACTGAACGCTTGCTACGAGCACTGCCCAACACTTTCCAATCTCTGTCTCGTAACAGCCGAGCCCCGGCCACCTGCCCACACATCCCCAGGTCCCTGACTCAGAGGCAGGACAGGTTGGGGTACCTAGGAGAGAAGGGAACAGGGGATCCCTTCTGCCAGGGAGCAGGGGTGGCCACTTCCCTGTGCCAGGCCACGTGCTCAGGGAGGCCTGAGTAGGAGGGAGGATTCTTTAATGACTGCTCACCATAGAGGGAGTGCTTTCCAGCCCTACACGCCCACCGTGGACCAGAGCAGATTGGGACGGAGTCTCTGGGGTTTGGGCAGTAGCCTCTGGTCACCCATGAATGGCTCTGTGCCTGATGACACGTGACATCACTTTCCACCTGGGGTGGTGAATGGACATTGGAAGCTTCCCTCACCATCTGCTGGGCCTAGTGCCAGCTTGGGGGGAGGCTCAACGTGTAGACTGATCATTATGCATGTGGAAATAAACGTCTGGGTGTCTGCTCATGTGCCCACTTTACAGAAGGCAAACTGAGACTCCAAGAGCTTAGCAACTCGTTCTCATTCTCATAGCAAGCAAGCCAGCATGAGGTTGGGTGAGGACTTGAACTGATTGACGTGAGTGGTCCAGGCTTTCGCCACTGCCTCCCGTGTGCCCAGCAGTTGGGCCTTGGGCAGGGGGAGGAGAGGGGACTGGTGTTGTCTTGATGCTCAAAGGCTGATATTGGAATCAAATTGCCAGGAGCAGGAGTCTGTGATTATGTTTACTTTTTAGATTCTTTCTTATTTCACGGGTTTTGACACATGTGCACACCATAAAACCATCACCACCTTCAAGATCATGAGCGTATCAGTCACCCCCAGAAGTCTCCTCCGGCCCCTCTGCAATCACGCCCTCCCTCCAGCCTCCCACCGAGGCACTCTCGTCTGCTTTCTGTCACCGCAGATGACTTCGCCTCTTCTAGAATTCTGTGTGAATGGAGTCCTACAACATGTAATCTTTGGTGTCTGGCTTCTTTCATTCGGAACAGTACCCTTGAGGTTCATCCAAGTTTGGGGGAATGTCAACAGCTCCTTCCTTTTTATTGCTAAGTAGTATTCCTTTGCGTGACTACACTAGTCTGTCGAGCCATTCAGCTGCTGATGGGAATCATTTAGATTGTGTCTAGTTTTTGAGCTATTTCAGAGAAAGCTGCGATGAAGATTGGTGTTGCCTTTTCATGAGCACACGTTTTCAGTTATCTTGGGTGGAGTACTCAGGAGAGCAAAGCCTGGACTATCTGGTAGTGGGATGTTTAAGTACTTTTAAAACTGCAAACCATTTTCTGAGGAGGCTGTGCCCTTTACATTCCCAACAGCAGCAAATGCATGTTTCTGTTTCTCTATGTCACCAGTATCTGGTGTGAACAGCTTTTTTAAGTGTTCGACTTTCAAAGACGTATGCCGTGGTATCCCCTTGGGATTTGACTTTGCATTTTTTTTTTTTTTTAATGAACACCCCACCCATTAGTGACTTTTTCTAATTCAGTCAATAAGGGGAATCGGTAGATGTTACAAGTGGTTCAAAAGAGAATTGGAAAGAGAGCAAACCTATTTATAGATCAGGAATATTGACACGAATGTGCAAAAAGAGGCAAAATTTGCTTCCTCAAGGGGCTTGGGAGTCAACGAAGCCTCTCCCATAAGGGACGGAGAATTTACATTTTCTTAATGATGCTTGTGGAGCATCTTTCCACCTGCTTCTTTGCCACCTGTGTGTCTTCTTTCCTCACCTGCCCGTTCACATTCTGACACTCAGAGAGCAGGTAACCTCGATCCCAAGGGCTTCCCAGGTGGCTCTTTACTCCCAGGTAAAGAATCTGCCTGCCCAACAAGAGACACGGGTTCTATCCCTGAGTTGAGAAGATCCCCTGGAGAAGAAAATGGCAACCCACTCCAGTGTTTTGTCCAACCCATGGACGGAGGAGCCTGACAGGCTACAGTCCCAGGGTTCACAAAGAGTTGAACACAACTTAGCAACTAAACAACAACAAACCTAGATTCCAGGACTCGGGAAGAGCTGTCCAAGGTCCCAGAACAGGGACTTGAATGCAAATCTGTCTGACTAGGCTTCCTGTCTTAGCTCACCACCTGGCTTGTTCGCTGAATGAATGAAGAAATGAATGAATGAAGGAAATGGGAGGATGAAGTGAGTAAGCACATGCATTAGCATGTCTGTGGGCCCCTCTGTTTCTCACAACTAATCAAAACTTCCTGTGCAGGTTATAGTGAGCCGTTTCAGAGGCTTGGGGAAGGCAAGGCATTTACCTAAGGCCATACAACCAGAGAATCAGCATCCGCCCACCAAAAGAATCTCCTCTCCCCTTCTTCTTTTCCAGTTGAGGCTTCTAAAGCAAGAAATGTATTCCAATTATATATATATATATATATGTATACTCACATACAATATTTGGCTTTAAAGATGTGCCCAGCTATATCTCTCACCTTGGCTTGCAAGCAGTCAGGTTTTATTTGGACAAATGAGGTTTGAGTGCACGGCGGAGCTCTGGGTGAGGGGACAGAGGTCAGCGCTAAAGAGGAGAAAGAAAGCAGGGCTACTTGGTTAGGCTATGTCGAGGCTTGTTTAGAAAACACGCTCAGTTCACTTTCCCCTGCAGCTAGGAACTTAATCTGAAGGGCTCTCTTCCCAGAATCATCCCAGGCTACATGCTACCCATCAGACTGCCAGGACTGTTTTTCTTAGAGAACCAGTTTGGAAACAAAACCTTTGAAAATGACTTGCATTAAGGAGCCTTTCGGTTTAGGCTAAGAGGCTCGTAGGCATGAACATGAGTTTGGAATGAGATAAAGTCCAATCTGGGTTCCAACCAGACATTAATTAGGACTCTTTCTGTTGTAAATTATATGATCCAAAGAAAACTAAATTAACATATATATATATGTGAATATGTATAAACACGTTGTCTATTGTGTGTCATGTAATCGTTCATATATCTGGGAAGTCTGGGATGGAATGCTTTCAGGTAAGCTGAATCCAACAGTTTTTGTCCCCTTTTAAAATAATGTTATTTGTTGCCATTACAAGATGAATCATGGTCATTTCAGAAAAAGTATTGTTTAATATATTTGAAAAGTGCCGTGTATGGAACTCTGCTCAATGTTATGTGGCAGCCTGGGTGGGAGGGGAGTTTGGGAGAGAATGTACAAATATATGTACAGCTGAGTCCCTTTCGCTGTTTACCTGAAACTATCACAAGATTGTTAATTGGCTATACTTCAAAACAAAATAGAAAGTGTTTAAAAAAATAAAGTAGAATACATGATGAAGGGGCTTCCCAGGTGGCTCACTGGTAAAGGATCCTACTGCAGGAGATCTGGGTTCAATCTCTGGCTCAGGAAGATCCCCTGGAGGAGGAAATGGCAACCCACTCCAGCATTCTTGTCTGGAGAATCCCATGGACAGAGGAGCCTGGCAAACTATAGTCCACGGGGTGGCAGAAGAGTTGGACACAACTAAAACAACCCAGCACTTACGCTCGCATGTAAGAAAAAAAAAGGCCGATAAATTGTAAAAGACCATTCATTGTAAATAAGTTCCACCCCAATTTCAACTGCTAAAATGAAATTACATTTAGCAACGTTCAGCTGCTAAAATGTGAAAATAAAAGAGAGACAAAATGAACACAAACTAACAACAACTAAATAACCTATGTATATCCTGTTCATAACAAAATTCAGTACTTTTTCCCTTTTTATATTCACAGTTGCCTTCTATTTATGATGAGGGTTTTCCGTTTAACATGGCCACATAAACTAGTTTGGGGAATAAATACGTTTATTAAGTATTTAAATTGTTTACTTTTAATCATTAAGTCTCATTTTATTTAATTAAAATGCATGAATTTAAAGTTAAATATGTGTATGAAAGAAGTTTATGGGTTTATTTAAAGGAAAATATTAAGTAAATCACAGCAGTCCTGATACAGATACTACAGGCTGGTTGATCAACAACTAAAGCTTGGGAAAACTCGCTACAGGGGGTTTGGCAAAGTGTGGATGCCGTGGAATCATCCAACCTTTCTGAACATGGGGAAGAGAGTCCCCTCTGACTGGAGACACCCTAAATGAACACTTGGCACGTTTTCGTCTTTCTGATAGATGGGGAAATTGAGGCTGGAGAGGAAGGAAGGTAAGTTCAGTTCAACTCAATTGTATGTCTTCTCCTCTTCCTTCTTAGGACCAACTTCCAAGCCTTACTTTTCACTACCTCATTCAGGTAGAATCTCTTGCTGGGTCCAAGCCAAAAAAGTGGGTTATGTGTACACCCTTTCTCACCGCCACGTAGACATTCTTGAGTCCTAGATTTTGAGTCATCTTTTCATGGGCTGGACTACTTCTTCAATGATTTCCTTTTCCAGGAGGGTACACGAGAATACGTTATTTTCCAAACCCTTTAGCGTCTGTCTCCTTCTGCGGTTTTCATAGGTTAAAAGCAACTGGGCTGGGTATAAAATTCTTGGGCCACAACTTTTGTTCTTTTACTGTTCCTTTCAGGGAGAATTTACCATTGTGGTGGATAAATCACGGTCTTTCAAAGATGAAATGATTCTTTTTAAGGTTTCTTTCTTTTTTTTGTCCTGTCTAGATTCTTGTAGGATTCTTTAATGTGCCTTCGGAATACAAAGTCAGATTTCATCTAGTCATGGTCATCGTTTCGTTAATTTCTCTACAATGTCTTTTGTAATTAGCACATGTACTGTTGCTTCTGTGTCTATGTGGTGCTGCTTTTCAAATACTTTCTCAAGATGTTTCTTTCCATGGCATCTTTGATTAATGCTGGAATTGAAATGTTCCAGCATTAATCAAAGATGGTTGCTGATTCAATGGCCATTTTAACTAGAAATTTCTTCCCTAATGTAGCAATTAGGGTGATTTCTGCCTCTTGAGAAATCTGTATGCAGGTCAGGAAGCAACAGTTAGAANGAAAGAGGCTTTTGAGGTTTGACCTGAATCTCTAGAGAAGCACCAGTCTTTCAGTCTCATACAAACTCACAGCAGACTCTCAGGAAGCATTTTGAGGTTACAGATGTGCGTTCGGAACTTTCCGTGAGTGAGAAGGGATAAAGTGTCAGCAACTGATAAATTCTTTCTTTCCACGGTGCAGTTAAGCTGGCTAAGCAAATGTAAGCAGGATAAAGAAGTGTTTCTTAGGAAAGGAATACTTTTTTTCCAAGTAGTTGTTAAAGACTNGAAGCACCAGTCTTTCAGTCTCATACAAACTCACAGCAGACTCTCAGGAAGCATTTTGAGGTTACAGATGTGCGTTCCGAACTTTCCGTGAGTGAGAAGGGATAAAGTGTCAGCAACTGATAAATTCTTTCTTTCCACGGTGCAGTTAAGCTGGCTAAGCAAATGTAAGCAGGATAAAGAAGTGTTTCTTAGGAAAGGAATACTTTTTTTCCAAGTAGTTGTTAAAGACTCATCTACAAATTGCATATATGCTAATTATAAATCAAGTCCTCTACAAAGGCCCATTGATAAATGATTCCAAGAGAGCTCATTCACAAAAAGATCTATGTGCTAATCACAAACCGAGCAACTTAAACATACCCACATGCAACTGGCATATATGCTAACTACAAGAGACAGTTTAGATGTTCTCACTTACAAATTAAATACACGCTCAGTGTCCACTAAGTAATTTAGAAAATGCTATGCACCGATGGGTTTTATGCTGATTACACAGCAAGCAATTTGAAGCACATATTTGCAAACAAGCCATGTGCTAATTACACAACAAACACTTTAAAAACACTAATGTACAAGTGATTTATGTGCCCTTGACACACCAAACACCTTAGAAACCCCCAAGTACAAATGATTTATATGTAATTACACACTAGACACTTCAGGAACATCCATGTGCAAATGATTTATGTGCTAATTACACCAACACTTAATCTCAAAAATGTCAAACAACAAATTGCTTGTATGCTAATCACAAATCCAAACGCTTACTTGCGATTGATTTATGTACTAATTATTAGCGGTGCTTATCTGTTTCCTTTAAAGGCTCATTGTCATCAACAGATGGACAGCTTTCTCCCGGTTGATACTCATTATAAATACAAATAAAATTTGAGTCCATAATGAAAAGATTTGGGGGCCCTCTTTTTATCCCCTCTTCCTCCCTTAATCCTGTCCAGTCATTGCAGTCTGATCCCATTTGGGGGTGTTGTGAATCTGAGGAACCGTCTCTTAGAACCAGCTCGCAGATATTATCCAAGGTAAGAATATGCTCTTCCCTGTGTCTGTTTGGAACCATCCAAAGAAATGAAAAACTGAAGCGCAGGTGTTTATTTGCGCTCGGTCTATACAATCATCTTTCACATTCAAGGGGGCTCTTGCTGTCCATATTCTGTTTACACATAAGTGTCCTTGTGTTGTCCGTCGCAGCCGCTTCTGTCTTTTTATGCGTCACATAGCATGTCATAGCTGATGGAAACTTTCCATACTCATTAGCCGTTCGGACTTAGATCTCATGAAAGAGGGAGAAATCCAGAACTGGGATTAGACTTCTCAGTTTTACAGATGGGAAAACTGGGGCTTAGAATAGCAGAGCTGTCTTTGACTTAATTCCAAAGTTGGCCAGACTCTACAACCCGTGATCCTCCCGAGTGGGCTCCCGGTATCATTTCTTCCACAAGAGAACTTCCAATGGCCACACTCCCAGATGCCTCCGGAATCAAAAGACCCGCACTGCCTGGAGGCCCCACTCACCCTTGCCACCCCATCCCCTCTCCTCTCCCCTCCTGGCATCCTCAGGTCCCTGACCTCTCCCTCCAGACCAGCCTGGCATTCCAAACCAGACCGGGGGCCCCGGCACGCTTCTCACCTCTTTAAGAGTGAAAATGTATATCCCCGAGATTGCGGCTTAATTGACTGATTAATAACAGAAAACCTAATTGAATGCTCCCAGCTTGTATGTACGATGTCTTAATGTTAGAGCCTTGGGAATAAACGCACAGCAGGGGAGTCTGAACTGCAACACAAGCGCTAGCACTTTCATTTGAAGAGTCAATCTCATTATACAAGAAGCTGTTCCCTTGATCCCCCTGGAAAAGCTCAGGCTCTCAAACCAGACTCCCCCTGTACCAGCATCCTCCACTCAATCCTGTCTACGAGATGCAAAGGCGAAGATGGGTTCTCCTCTCTCTCACCCTCCCTCTCTGTCTCTTTCTCTCTCCTCTTTATTATTTGCTCTCCCCGCTGCATATCTGAGCAGCTCAGTGAATATTCATGAGATGCCATCATGGGGTCTGTGAACTGCACAGACGTGGGCCCTGGGAGGTGATGTGTAATCTGAACTTGCCGGCGCTGAAGGGCGAAGGAGGCAGTGAGATGCCTCCAAGTGAGTCCTCCAGCTACAGTCTGCTCCTTTTAGCTTTCTCCTCCAGGGCAGCCAGCTCTTTTGATGCTCAGAGAGCCGCGGCTGATGTTCTGGGCTCAGAGTGATGGGAGAAGACACCCTGGACTTCAGGCTGGTGCTCCTACCTGCTAGTCAGCAGCAGCGTCTCTGAGGCAGGGCTGCAGCCTCCCGGGCATCCCTATCACTCACCCTGGGCTGTCAAAACAGAGCACCACGGACTGCAGGGCTGAAACAATGGGAAATAATTTTCCCACAGTCTGGAACCTGGAAGTCCAAGGTCGAGGTGTCAGCAGATTTGGCTTCTCGTATTGGCTTGTAGAGGCTTCTCTTATCTCTTTTGAAAGAATAAATTAAGAGTCGCTTGAATTTTTACTTTCCTTCCGTGAACTTACACTTTTTTCCTGGCTGATATCCTCCTTCTGCACCCTGCGCGNTTTCCCACAGTCTGGAACCTGGAAGTCCAAGGTCGAGGTGTCAGCAGATTTGGCTTCTCGTATTGGCTTGTAGAGGCTTCTCTTATCTCTTTTGAAAGAATAAATTAAGAGTCGCTTGAATTTTTACTTTCCTTCCGTGAACTTACACTTTTTTCCTGGCTGATACCCTCCTTCTGCACCCTGCGCGCTTTCCTAAAATAGCCCTCCGTGATGTGTAACCCTACAGGGCACTTCCCTGTTTGTCATATGTCCCGTTGGGGAATCATTTAATGAGGTCAATTAGGTCTTCAAATCGCCACAATTAAATTTTGTTTTTTTTAACACAGCACCAAGGAAAGGTCATGTGAGAGGGTGGCCTTCTGCAAGCCCAGAGAGTCCTCACCAAGAACAGAATCAGCCCCACTTTGATCTTGAATTTTCCAGCCTACAGATCTGTTGTTTAAGCCACCCTCTTTGGGATATTTTGTTATGACAGCCCAAGATGATGAAGATAGGTGTTATTCAGTCACTAAGTCACGTCCGACTCTTTGAGACCCCATGGACTACAGCACCCCAGGCTTCCCTGTCCTCCACCAACTTCCAGAGCTTGCTCAACCATCTCCACTGAGTCAGAGGTCCATCCAACCATCTCATCCTCTGTCGTCCCCTTCTTCTCCTGCCTTCAATCTTTTCAAGCATCACAGTCTTTGCCAATGAAGTGGCTCTTCACATCAGGTGGGCAAAGTTTCAGCTTCAGCATCTTTCCTTCCAATGAATATTAGGGGTTGATTTCCTTTAGGATGGACTGGTTTGACCTTGCTCTCCAAGGGACTTTCAAGAGTCTTTTCCAGCAATATAGAAATTTGTATCCATCAATTTGTACCTTTTACTTGCTATAAAGTGAACCTCATACCAAAGTCAGCAAAAGAGAAAGGGCAGCCTGACCTCATTTGTACCTGCTGGCTGGTGCGTGGGTGATGCAAGTTGCCATTTCCTGTGCCCATTTGGCTAACAAGGAAAGGGAAGCTGGGAATGCTGAAGGACTGCATGGGTACGGTGGTAGAGCAGGGTGTGCGGTCCAGCTGAAGCTTGGTGCCACTTCTGAGGGATACTAGACTATGANGCAGCCTGACCTCATTTGTACCCGCTGGCTGGTGCGTGGGTGATGCAAGTTGCCATTTCCTGTGCCCATTTGGCTAACAAGGAAAGGGAAGCTGGGAATGCTGAAGGACTGCCTGGGTACGGTGGCAGAGCAGGGTGTGCGGTCCAGCTGAAGCTTGGTGCCACTTCTGAGGGACACTAGACCATGGGCAATGATGCACAGACCCAGGTGGCCCTCCCGAGGAGCCCAGCCATGACAAGTAAGCAAATATTTACAACACTTCGTGGCCTCCACCGTGATGGGCTTCAGGGAGGTCATGAAAGCACCACAGGGCCACCCAGCAGCCCAGGATGCCAGGCACAGGGGCTCTGAGCCAAGACTGAAGGACGGTCAGGCTCTGAGCCCATTTTGACCCACTTTCCCAGCCCGTGCATGGGAGCCTCTAAGCCCTGCTTCTTAAGGTGTGGTCTGTGAGCGAGCAGCACCCTTGTCACTTGGAAGCTTGCTGAAAATCAGAATTGTGGCTTCATCCAGACCTACCGCATCAGAATCTGCATTTTAGCAAAACACCCTGAGAGAGTGCGGCTGTTGATGCTTCAGCTGAACTTGAGGAGCCAGGGAGAGCTGTGAGCAAAAGCGACACCCTTAAAGGACCCAATCCCCCTCTGTATCCTGGCTGCCAATACTTTTGACTGCCCGGCCCAGGGTACCCATTCAATCCCAATTGACCCAGCCAACCTAATTGCCTGGGACCACGGGTCTGTATTCAACCTCCCGACTGGCAGGTCTACCCCAGCAGATGCGTGAGCCTCTGATCCAGCAATTTGCTTGCTGGCTGGAAAGCCAGCTACTTCCTCGCGACTAAGGGGGACTTCTCCTCTCCAAGTCCCTGGATAAAGAAGGCTTACGGGATGGCTAACTACCTGATAGGTAACAAGACTCTCTGACCGACTGGGCCTTTTAGCTCCGATAATAAAGCAATCTGCTTGGCCTTTTATCCTTCTCTTGTTCTGACTTCTTGGCTGACACAGGTTTTTACAAAGCCAGAAAGTTGTACCAAGACTGCTAGCTCCAGGGTTTAGCATCTAAAAGAAGGTGGAGGGCCCAGACTCCTCCAGCTCCTCCCCAGGCTACGGCAGAACAGGGCACCTGCAAGAAGGTAAGCTTCCCCCACTCTCTCCTCTTGAAAGGTCTGTAGACCCTACAGTTACCTAGATAACTGTGCCTACTACGCAGGTTAGTATAGCTCAGTTGGCAGAGAATTCACTTGCAATGCAGGAGACCCTGGATCGATTCCTGGGTCGGGAAGATCCCCTGGAGAAGGGATAGGCTGCTGTTGCTGCTAAGTAGCTTAAGTCGTGTCCGACTCTGTGCGACCCCATAGACGGCAGCCCACCAAGCTCCACCATCCCTGGGTTCTCCATGCAAGAACACTGGAGTGGGTTGCCATTGCTTTCTCCAAGGGATAGGCTACCCATTCCAGTATTCGTGGGCTTCCCTAGTGGCTCAGCTGGTAAAGAGTCCACCTGCAGTGTAGGAGATCTGTGTTCAGTCCCTTGGTTGGGAAGATGCCCTGGAGAAGGGAAAGGCTACCGAATCCAGTGTTCTGGCCTGGAGAATCTCATGGACTGTAGAGTCCATGGGGTCACAAAGAGTCGGACATGACTGGGCTACGTTCACTCATGCAGGTTATTCTAGAACTAATGTTAAGATTATATGTGGTGGACTTCCCTGGTGGCCCAGTAGTTAAGAACCCGCCTGCCAATGCAGGGAACACAGGTTCGATCCCTGGTCCAGGAAGATCCCACATACCGGTAAGCAACTAAATCCATCCCCCACAACTGCCAAGCTTGCTTGCCTAGAGCCTGTGCTCCACAAGAGAGTAGCCCCGCTGGCCCAACTAGAGAAAAGCCCAAGCACAGTGATGGAGACCCAGTGCAGCCAAAAATAAATAAATAATATTTTTAAGGAGCAAGCATCATCTATGTAAAAGGATCTTAGATCATGGCATCCAGTCCCATCACTTGATGGGAAATAGACGGGGAAACAGTGGAAACAGTGTCAGACTTTATTTTTCTGGGCTCCAAAATCACTGCAGATGGTGACTGCAGCCATGAAATCAGAAGACGCTTACTCCTTGGAAGAAAAGTTATGAGCAACCTAGATAGTATATTCAAAAGCAGAGACATTACTTTGCCGACTAAGGTCCGTCTAGTCAAGGCTATGGTTTTTCCAGTGGTCATGTATGGATGTGAGAGTTGGACTATGAAGAAGGCTGAGTGCCTAAGAATTGATGCTTTTGAACTGTGGTGTTGGAGAAGACTCTTGAGAATCCCTTGAACTGCAAGGAGATCCAACCAGTCCATTCTGAAGATCAGTCCTGGGTATTCTTTGGAAGGAATGATGCTGAAGCTGAAACTCCAGTACTTTGGCCACCTCATGCAAAGAGTTGACCCACTGGAAAAGACTCTGCTGCTGGGAGGGATTGGAGGCAGGAGGAGAAGGGGACAACAGAGGATGAGATGGCTGGATGGCATCACTGCCTCGATGGGCCTGAGTCTGAGTGAACTCCGGGGTTTGGTATTGGACCGGGAGGCCTAGCATGCTGCGATTCATGGGGTTGCAGAGTCGGAAACGACTGAGCAACTGAACTGAACTGAAACTGTAAGCTCATAGGTAAGCCCGCGTGCAGGTCCACTTGCTAAGCTTGATCTCACCTTCTTGAAATCGTCTGCTCAGCTATACTTGAGTAACGGGTCCCCGTCATCATTCACTATCTGCCCAGTGCGTTGTACACCACAGGCACCTAAGGAATGCTTATCGAATAAGTGAAGGAATGAATGAGGCAATTGACAAGGAGCCCAGGTGGCAGATCCAGGCTTGCCGGTTCGTCTTCCCCACTCCTCCTTGTTCTCTGACACCTGGAAGGTCCCTGGGGTGGAGGGGGGTGGTCCCACTTGGACGCAGGGGAGTTGCCAGCTCTGCGTGTGAGAAGGGCAGGAGGGCCAGGGAGCTTGCTCACCCAGCCCAGCCCTGGGGGCTTGGGTCTCCGGCCTCTGGCGTGGTCCCCACGGGCAATGCTCACCTTTCCATCTGGGTCAGCCACCTCCCACCATTTGCCTCCACCCCACCCATCTTCTTCTTCTTTTAATTTGGAGCCTTTTGGTGTTCAGAAGAGTGTAGCTCTCATGTTTGGGGAAGTTTTGGAATACCCATGACTTACAAAGGTGTGTGTTTCCTGAATTGCCCTGGAAAGAAACATGGTTAGAAATCAGGTTCTTCTGGTTGTTTAGTTGCTAAGTCGTGTCCGAGTCTCTTGTGACCCTGTGGACTGTAGCTCACCAGCCTCCTCTGTCCGTGGGATTTCCCAGGCAACAATACGGGAGTGGGTTGTCATTTCCTTCTCCACCACCAATCTTCTGAAATCACAAAACACATGACCTTCAGCCACCCAGGAGGCCTGGAAAATCCAACCAGCTTTGTCTCCTTGCTTAACGTGGGCTGTCAGGCAGCCCGGAGAGGCCCTTTGGTTCCCAGGCTCCCGGCACCTCCTACCACCTCAGCGACTTCCCTGGCGGTCCAGTGGTTAAGACCCCGCTCTCCTAATGCCGGGGGCGTGGGTTCCCTCCCCGAGGGGAGAGCTAAGATTCTGCCCGCTGCACAGCACGGCTGAAAAAAGAAGGAAAGAACCATCTGAGACACTGACAGGCCCAGGAGAGGAGTGACCCCCTCTTAGAGAAAAATCGATGTAAGAGCCGCCGGGTGCCTCCTTCCCGTGTCAGACAAGGGGCGGGCGTTCTCAGGGTGACTTGGCTGCACTGTTATTTTTTCATTTGGGATTTGGGGGTCTTCTGTTTGGGCTTGTCAGGTTGATAAGGGCACTGCCTTCAGTACAGACCAAGGCCACAGAATGTTTGAGTCCTGAGTTCTCTACAGTGTTCAGGAAGTGTGTGTGTGTGTGGGGGGGGGGAGTGTCTGTGACACACACACACACACACACACACACACACACGCACAGAGGATCCTGGGACAGGGTGGGATTCAGGGCAAAGAGCACAGAGGCAAACAGAGCAGCCAAGAGTGACGGCGGGTGAGGACACTGAAGGAAGTAGGAGAAGGTGCTGGAAGGCAAGACAGAAGGAAAGGGAGGCCCAGAGGGGAGGAAGAAAGGGGGAGGAGACGAGAGGAGACGGGGAGGAAAGGGGACAGAGAAACGAAGGGGGAGGGCGGAGCGGAATAGCCAGAGAAAAGGCAGAAAGGGAGAAAAGGAAACAGTTACGAGAGGAGAGAGAAAGGAGCGGAAATAAAACGGAGACGGGATCCGGGAGAGGGAAAGGGGGGAAGACGGGAGAAGCAGGAGGAAGATGAACAGAATGAGCAAGGGGAGAGAGGCCAGCAGTGTTCTCAGGGCCCCGCCGAGCGAGCCAGGGACACTCAGGGGTTTTCTTTTCATTGAACTTATTTATTTTTATTTATTGACCGTACCACGCAGCATGTAGGCTCTTAGTTCCCTGACCAAAGATGGAACCCACGTCCCCTGCATTTTAGAAGCTCAGAGTCTTCACTGCTGAACAATCAGGAAGTCCCCAGCAAGCTTCTTTTTTTTTGGCAGCATCAAGAACTGAACCCTCGGCCCCTGCAGTGGAAGCTCGGAGTCTTCACCGCTGGACCTCCAGGGAAGTTCAGGATTTTTCATGAGTGTTACTGCCTGGGGATGACAGAGAGATCCAGGGGAAACCAGAGACCCAAACAGTAGAGCAGTGCTGGTGGTGGGGTGCCCAGGTACCCCGAGTTTGTCCTCTCTGCCCTCCAGAATGGAATTCAGATGTCTTGAAATGTGGCTGCAAATTGCGAGCTCCCCAGTGGCCCCAGAGAGGAGCGGAAGCGGTGCTGCAGCACCAGACGGAGCCTGGCTCTTCCCCTTTGCACAGAATCCTGAGCGTCCCCAAGGCAGCTGGGCCCAGCACCCCAGCCAGTCCACCTGTGCCCCGACCCCATCCCATGGGCCCAAATGAAGCCAAAGGATGTTTCGTGCCTATGGTGCAGGCAGCCTCGCAGCTTCTCAGAGAGTTAATGCTATTTCTATACCAATATATGAATGTTGTATGAACGTTGAATGACTTCAAAGGCATATTATGTCCCCNCCCAAATGAAGCCAAAGGATGTTTCGTGCCTATGGTGCAGGCAGCCTCGCAGCTTCTCAGAGAGTTAATGCTATTTCTATACCAATATATGAATGTTGTATGAACGTTGAATGACTTCAAAGGCATATTATGTCCCCTTTCGGCTGATCTCCTCAAAGAAAGGTACCTTGGCACAGGTCCTGGCTACCGAGTCTCTTACTGCATCGTGTGTGGCAGGGTGCAGAAGACCGGTTCCGTAAACACCAACTAAACAGAACATTAAAAGCCAAACAGAAATTCAATTCCTTGTCTCCTGCTTTATAAAAAAAATTTGTACCCCATTATTTTTTTGAAAAATATTTCAGAAACTCCTTTAGAACAGTGAAAAGAATCGTATCATAGGACTAATAATTAGGAGAATCCAAAAGAAAAAAATTTTAACCCAAATAATAAATTTCTGACCTTGGAAGTAAAATCTTTTTGAAACATTCTAGAAGGCCAGAAAATAAAAATAAAATTAATTTTTAAAACAGGATGAGGGACTTTCCTGGTGGTCCAGTGGTTAAGACTTGAGCTCCACTGCCGGGAGCTCGGGTTCAGTCCCTAGTCAGGGAACTGGGATCCCCACATACCACGTGGCAAAAATAAATAAAAAACAAGATGAAAAAACTTTCTAAGAAGATTTGCTTACTGTTGACCAAGTATTTTCTTCCTCTGAACTCTGAAAGAAATCTATCAAGTGGTACTTTATTTACGAACCAAAAGAATGATTCAGGAGCAGTGCCCACAAATGGTTAAAACCTATAGTGACCACACTCTGGAAAGCCAATTCTACGAAAATGTGCGCTTGCGTGGTCTAACTTTATTTCTTATTACTCCTTGCTTTTTTGCTTTTACTCACTGTTGTGTTCTTAGCTGCTGAAGAATCCTAGTATTTTTTTAAGTAGACTCTTGCTGCTGTGTTAAAAACGTATACCGTGCATCCAAAACCTGATGTTCGCGGGGTCTCGGAAGCTAAACCATTTGAGAACAGTGAGGAAGATATCCATGGGCACCAAAATCTTACTTAAGGATTTAAAATATAGTTTATTACACACCTGTTATAAACTAGATGTGTATATGTGCATACATACAAGCTCATACATACGTGTACACAAGTGTGCATGTGTGTGCATTGCATACACATACATGTGCGTGTCTGTGTATGTGTGTTTGTGTGCGTACTTACAACTCGAACCGCTGTGAGAATCTCAGTTTTGCAAAAAAGAAGAAAAACTCAATGAGAAGACATAATCCTTCAATGACCTCTGCTCAACAATGGAGGCCTTTGGCCGGGCCACACCGGACGCTTCTCCAGTTACTGGCCACACACGAGTCAACCTCGACCCCCAGAGAAGTGTGAGCAGAAGCTGCTATGTGTCTTCCAACAGGTGTTTTACCTTTAATAACTCCAAGGAGCAATTATGCAGGAATGTGGCCAAGCTTTTCTTCCCAACTATTTTTATGTTCAGCATGTACCCAATTGGGAGAGGGAGGGATGGGTTAAAAAAAAAGAGAGAGAGATTTTAATCTCACGAGATTTATTTTTTGTCGTAAAATGACTTAAAGGGAAATGAGGTGGGTGGGTGGCAAATTGTCCCGTATGGAGAGCATGCTGTGTGCTGGGCGCCACACACTGGGGGCTTCATAAACAGCCCCTCATTTAATCCTCATAACGCCCCTACATGACGGGGATTGCCATCACGTTTCAGGGATGAGGAAACAGGCTCAGAGAGGTCCAGACAGTTGCCCGAGATCACTCAGCCTGTGTCAATAGGTCTGGAGCCCTGGTCTGTGTGCTCACAAAGCCTAACACCAGGTTTTTCCTGGATGCCAAAGGTGGCTGCCCTGACTCCTTCTAACAGCCTCCCGGGAAGCTGAGTGATACACGTGGTTTCAACTCTCTTTTCCAAAAGTGTCTCCCTCTCATTCCTCCCATTTGTCCTGTTCGATCCCCAGACCCCAATCCAAAGTCTCTGCAGTTTGGGGGTTCTGAAGCTAGATGTTTGAAGGGTTCCCCCAGCCCTGGGAGTGCGTGAAATGCTCGGGAAAGCAAAAGGACTTTCATAAAAAGGCAATTTCTTCAGCACGCAGGGGGGATAAAAGCCACGATATTTTCCCATTCTTTTTCTTCAGGACTTGATGAAAACATGAGGCCACGCACAGGCAGGAAGCAGAAAACGATCATTTCCCAGCAGGCAGCCGCCGCGCCTGCACGCAGGGCACCGTCAAACGGGAGGGGGGTGCCGGGCTGGTGCCTCTGAGGGATGGTCTCTCTGCAGCCCGGTGGGGGCCCTTTCTCTCTCGGGATCCCCCCTCTGCTGCCCCCTGTTCTGATGGTCTCCCACGCTCCAGGTTCACTGGGTGAAATCAGGGGCTGCCCGAGCCCAACTTTCTGCTGTAGCCCCCACTCCAAGGGGTGGCCTGAAATGTCGAAGTGGCCCAGCAAACACCTTCTGACTTCTGGGAGATCTTCAGGAGCACTGATAAGTTCATATGCCTCTTGCTGTTTGCACTTGGCAAAGAATGTACCTCTGGAAAAGAACATTCTTCCTAATCCTGACACTGCTGGGGGCTGGGATGAGGCGACAGGCTCAGACACCCGTTCCCACCTCCGACAAGTCACCCGGGGTTCTACTTTGTGGTTGTGCTAGGCTTCGGCTTCCCTGGTGACTCAGACGGTTAAGAATCTGCCCGTGATGCAGGAGACCTGGGTTCGATCCCTGGGTGGGGAAGATCCCCTGGACAAGGGAATGGCTACCCACTCCAGTATTCTTGCCTGGAGAATCCCATGGAGACAGGAGCCTGGCGGGCTACAGTCCATGAGGTCGCAAAGAGTCAGGCACGACTGAGCGGCTAACATGTTCACTTTCCTGCAAAAGGTTATTGTTAGAAAGAAGCAAGTCCAACAGACCCTGGTGACACAGAGAACAGAATTGATACCTGCTGGCTGTGTGACCTTGAGCAAGTCACTCATCCTCTCTGGTTCCTGCACTACACAATGGGCTATACTTCATCTGGCTGTTGGAGAAATGCAAGACCTAAGAACATGACAGCCTGTGNGCAAAAGGTTATTGTTAGAAAGAAGCAAGTCCAACAGACCCTGGTGACACAGAGAACAGAATTGATACCTGCTGGCTGTGTGACCTTGAGCAAGTCACTCATCCTCTCTGGTTCCTGCACTACACAATGGGCTATACTTCATCTGGCTGTTGGAGAAATGCAAGACCTAAGAACATGACAGCCTGTGAGCACATTAGGAGATTCTCCCCCTTTGATGACTGTTACACAAGCTCTGATGGGTTAATTCAACCATAACTAGGGTGAAGACACACGAAAGGCAGGGAGGCAGGTGGGTCAAGGAGGTGGGGTGGGGACAGCCTAAACACTGGGTTGCCAAGGATTATCTGGCTTTTGTGTATGTGGTGGAAAGAACTGGGCCACCGAGCTGGGGGGAGGGCTCTCTGTAGGACCACCTTTGTGAGCATGCCACCTCTGCAGTCACGCAGAGTGACCCCAGCACTTGGCTTCGTGCTCGGCTGTCACGCTCCTGAAATTCACGTGCATTTTGAAGAAGGGGCCCCGTTTGTCCGTTTGCAGTGCAGCCTGCAAATGATGTGGCCTCTCCTGAGTTTCAGCCCGTGTAGTCGTCCTATGGCTGCATGTCAGCTACGACGGCTACAAAACAGGCGTGCCAGATGGTGAGGTCATCATGCCACAGGTGACAAAACAGTGCCCGTGCTCTTCTGGGGGCCTCCTGAGCTGTGCCGAGCACTCCCCATGCCTTGCACCGTGCTCAGCACCAAGTAAAGACGTGTCAAACACCTTGGTGAGTTTGGGACTCAATGCCCAGTGCACACTTGTAGGACAGCAAAGAGTTCAATCACAGGAAATTGGAACAAGCCGGACCTCGGTTCACATCCTAACCCCTCTACCCAGCAGTCGTGACCTTGGGCAAAACCCTACCCTTCTCCACAACTTCATGGTTTACCATGGGGGTGATAACACTACCTCTTTTTGAAGTTACTGGGGGCTTAAATGAGATTGTGTGTGTTGAGTGGCAAGCTGGGTATTTTAATAGCAACCCTTAAAGTGCATTTATTTGCTAACTGAGGACCTGCTCTGGGGTGGGCTCTGACCACACAGTGGCGAGCTGATTCAGCCCTGACCCTCGGTGGGTTGACAGCCCAGATGGAGGGCAGCAGATAAAGAAGCAGAGGCCACCAGGTAATTTTAGGTGGTGGCCATCGGGTAGGGAGGGCTCTGCCATGTGGAGGAGGTCATTAATCCGGCGACAGTGCCTTCCGACTTCAGGGTTGAGCTGGTTATGAGCTGGCGCTGAGGCTTTCAACCCTACCCATGGTGCAGCACAACTCAAAAGCATTAGCCGCTCAGTCGTGTCCGACCCCATGGACTGCAGCCCACCAGGCTCCTCTGTCCATGGGATTCTCCAGGCAGGAATACTGGAGTGGGTTGCCACGCCCTCCTCTAGGGGACCTTCCAGACCAGGGATCGAACCCGGGTCTCCTGCATTGCAGGCGGAATCTTTACCACCCGAGCTACCATGAAGCATGCAGCATGATTAGAGGAGGGAAATATTTTCTAGGAATTTCCAGACAATTCACCCCAAACTCTACGCCTGGAGAAAACACTGCATCTCTCCACCTCCGGGTGGGGTACGGGGTTGGGGGGCAACCACCCACCAGGGGACCCCACTAGGAGCCTCCCAGCACCCTGCAGCCCTGGGACCCTGCCCCCCAACCCCCCTGGGACTGGTGAGCACTAAGAACAAACAGAAAGGGAAATGAACAAATTATCCTGATAATTTGTTAAAGAAGAGGGGGGGAAGGCACCCAAGAAAAATGATATCCACTAAGACGGTGGGTTTCTAATGAACGTACGGATAATGAAATAAACCCGTTTAGGCCACGCTGGGCCCTGATCTTCCCAGGCCTAGATTAAAAAATGGAACATCTGTGATGATTTCATTTACATCTTAATAACAAACAGGCCTCGAGAAACCCGCGGATAAATGCCTTTTATTGCCGGCGTATCTTTTGCACTGCAGCTTGAATGAAAACTCTGGTAATTAATTGTTTTAAGCGATTCTATTAAAAAGTGTCTGCAAGTGCTGTGTGCCGAATGTTTATGCGGGCCAGGCTGCCACAGGAATATAGACAAGCTGAGCGGCGGGCAGAGAATGAGGTGACTTAGTCTTTTTTTTTTCTTTCCACATTCATTGCCTTAAAGACACGCAGTCTTTTTATTCTTTCCAAAAAAGATAGATGCGAAGCTCGCTCGTTTCCCTCCCATGGTTTTCAAATCTTGTCAGCCTCTGAATGACAGAGGCATGGGCGCCTCCCTGCAGTCCCCTCCCTACCCCGACGCCGACTTGAGAGTCTCCTCTGACCCACCCCAGGAATTGCGGCCACGTCGCTTCCTGTTTCCAACCTTCAGATTCCTAATCTGGAAAATGGGGCCATGACTACACTGTGGCTGGCTGGTAATAATCTCAGAAACTCTTTCAAAAGATGGTTCCTTCGAAACAAACTAAGGAGGGTGGACGTGCCAGGCAAGGTGCTCGGTAGACTCCAGGGCTTGCTTCACGGCTCCTGGCATCTGTGAGCCTCTGGTTGCGGGCTGGGGGGAGCAGGCAATAAACGTGCGATAGGCGAGTGACCTCCTCCAGCCCTGGTTCCAACCCTGGCTGCACATTAGAACCCCCGGGGGAGCTTTTAGCACAAACCCAGGCCCCCACCTACCCCTCGGAGGTCTTTATTTAATTAGTCTGGGGTGGAGTCCAGACATCAGTATTTTTTTTTTTTTTTTTAAAAGCTCCCCAGAGGATCATGGAGGCATATAGGATTTATGGATATTTTCAACTCAGCTCAGAGCTGTGAAGGGAAGAGAAGGTCTCAGAAAGGAGAATCTGAGGAGCAATCAGGGTGGTCTCCTGGGGGTGGTGACATCCATGGTCAGGACCCTGTGTGAGTCTGAGGGAAGAGTGTTCCAAGCACAGGGAACAGCATATGTGAAGGCTCTACCAGGGCTAGATGGGTGTTTTTGATGGAATGAAAAGTGGGTGTTTATGCTGAGGGTCAGGGAGGGGGAAGGTGCTTCCTGGGCTGGCTGCCTCTCCCCTCCGACCTCCAGCCCCCTAGTCTGGACCGGGATCCAGCTCTGTATTCCCTTAGCCCCCAAGCGACCCATCACAGCCCAGAGCACAGTGGAGCATTACTGGTTGTGTCTTCTATACCCGGACTGAGGAGGGGGCTGGATTCTGGATGGCAGGTGGGTCACAAGCCTGGCTGAGCCTTCCAACAGAAGGGCCGTCTCCGTGTGGGACCCTGTCCAGATTTTTGTCTTCCCAGCCCCTGTCCCGTAATAGACCCAGTACCCACTGCAGGGCATCACATACACCGCTTCTATCCAAGGAGGAGAGTGAAGTCAGACTTCGAGGGACAGTCTCTGGGTCTGCCGCCTGCTTCCTAGTCCCCATCTTCGTTTCTTGCATGTTATCCTTCTTCAGATTCTAACTTTAAGACTATTCCGCCCGTACACAGAGTCTTTACAAAAGTGGAGATGGGCCTGTTTGGCAAACACAAGCGAAAAGCCCAACTTCAATGGGAATCAAAGGAAAAGACATTAAAACAATTAACATATAAAGCCTTAAATTAAAAAAAAAAAATGTATTGTTGTTGTTGTTGTTGCTAAGGTAACCTGTCCTTGAAAATCAGGACGGCATGAGAAGGGCCCCTAGTGCATTCCTGGGGGGGGGACATAACACGAGGGCAGGGCGTCTTAGGAGTATGTGAGGCAATCAACTAAACTTCCCAAAACAACATGCCCTGGCTCTGGGCTCCAGCTCCTAAGGGGATGCCTTAGAGATCAAAACACAACAGTGCTCCCTGCAGCATTGCATATGAGCCCCCAAATGGGCACTGACTTAAATGTCTACCCAAGGGAAAATGAAACATGAGTTATGACTTATCTGAAGGCAGAATATTATGCAGCCATTGAAATGTTTACAAAAATGAGAAACAACATGGAAACATAATTGTAACATGATAGTAATTGAAAAGGAAAAACGACAAAATTACATAGCAAATATGTCAAGCACACACACACACAAAAAAGAAAGGCACAGGGCAAAGACTCCAAATAAAACCATAAAACAATAAAATAGCCTCTGGTTACATTGCTGGAAATGGAAATTAAGGCATCTTGTTTGTTTTGCTTTGGAGGGAAGGGGGACGGGTTTACCATAGTCTGCTCTTCTCTGCTAAGAATTATAGAGGGTTTTTTCATCATTTAGCCCCATTTACACACAGAGGTAGAAATCTCAGTCTCTAGAATAGGCCAGGATAGGGTAGGCTAGGCTGGAGTCCTGCTCCTCCATTCACCAATCCTGTGACTTTAGGCAAACCATCTCCTCTGAAACTCGGTCTCCTCATCTGTAAAGTGGGCTCATTCATGCCTTGTGAGACCATCATGGGAAACTTAACAAAATCAAGGTGTAAAGCCTTCAGGGTCAGCCTAAGTGTTAGTCAGCATAGACCGGTGTCATGATTATTTTCACAAGAGAAATTATTTTCACGAGTGAGATTATTATTAATCAGAGGTCATTCAATTTTGTAGAGCTTCTCATGCGGTACTAGCGGTAAAGAACCCTCCTGCCAATGCAGGAGACGCAAGAGACTTGGATTCAATCCTGGATCAGGAAGATCTCCCGGAGGAGGGAATAGCCACCCACTCCAGGATTCTTGCCTGGAAAATTCCGCAGGCAGAGGAGCCTGGTGAGCTACAGTCCTTTCAGTTTTGTACATTAAAAAAATTTACAAATCTTTCTCAAATGAAATAGCCCCCCAAATCTGGGCCACAAATTAATAAAGGAAGCTACACCTGAATCCCAGGGTCTGTGACCCACATTTGTCAGGACTCCTGCATGTGCTGTGGGAGGGCCCCCCTTTTCTACAGACTTTGGCCATCCACACGAGATCTTTGAGACTCTCTCTTTGAACGGGGTGGGCAGGACCAGAGAGACAGGGTGGGTATGGAGAATTAGGCAGAGCTGTTAGAAAGTCAGAGATCTGGGTCAAGACTCAGAGACCGAGACCCTCAGTCTCCTGACCTATGAAAAGGATGGGTGGGTGAACTGAGCTTGGCTTTTCCTAGCAAGGACTACCTGGATGTGAGTCTGACGCATCCTGTCCAGTGCAAGGCTCTCTTGTAAGACATCAGTTTATTACGAAATGCATTTGACCGCGGACATTCCCCCCAACTGCACTCACACTGTTGCTTTCATGGCATAATAACATTTACCAACCTGCAAACACCACTTGGGAAGCTGAGAATAAAGACGATGCATTCATTTCATGTCTGTTTCACATCTATTGAGAACCTGATCTGTGACCAGCAGCAACACGGGTGTTGAGGATACAGCAGGCAGCAACACACAGAAAAATTCCTGCCCTTGCGGAGGCAGACAAAATGAACCTCAAAAGTGGGTAGGTTATAGAGCATGATTGTTGTTCAGTCGCTCAGTGGTGTCCGACTCTTTGCGACCCCATGGACTGCAGCACGCCAGGCTTCCCTGTCCATCACCAACTCCCGGAGCTTGCTCAAATTCATGTCCATTGAGTCAGTGACACCACCCAGCTATCTCATCCTCTGTAGCCCCCTTCTCCTCCTGTCCTCAGTCTTTCCCAGCATCAGGGTCTTTTCCAATGAGTTGGCTCTTGGCATCAGGTGGCCAAAATACTGAAGCTCCAGCTTCAGCATCAGTCTTTCCAATGAATATTCAGGGTTGATTTCCTTTAGAATCGACTGGTTTGATCTCCTGGCAGTCCAAGGGATTCTCAAGAGTCTTCTCTAACACCACAGTCTGAAAGCATCAGTTCTTCAGTGCTCAGCCTCTTTATGGTCCAACTCTAACATCCATACATGACTACTGGGAAAACCATAGTTTTGACTAGACGGACCTTTGTCGGTGAAGTGATGACTCTTCTTAATATGCTGTCTAGGTTGGTCATAGCCTTTCTTCCAAGGAGTAAGCACCTTTTAATTTCATGGCTGCCATCACCATCTGCAGTGATTTTGGAGCCCAAGAAAATAAAGTCTGTCACCGGTTCCATTGTTTCCCCATCTATATGCCATGAAGTGATGGCAAATAGAGTTTGATAGAAGGTGCCGTATGCTATAGAAAAAAAGGCAAGAAAAAGTAGGGGAAATAAAAGGATCGGAGGGAGGGTTTTGATTTTCAATAGAGTCATCCAGGTTGCTTCATGGTGAAGCTGACACTTCAAGAACAGCTGGAAGGAACAGAGGGAGGTATTGAGGCATTTACTGCACGGAAGAGAGTTTCAGGCCGGAAGAGCAGCCAGTGCAAAGGCCCTGGGGCAGGAATATGCATGGCTTGGAAGAGGTGAGTGGGGCTGGAGCAGAGTGAGCAAGGGGCACCTGGGAGGGCAAGGGCGGAGAGGTATCCGGGCCACTACGAGGTCGCTGGCCGGCTCTACAGCGCAGGCACTAGAAACAGGGCCCCCACCCCCGCCTCTCTCACCCCACCCGTGTCTGAGAAACCCCGCCAGGCCAAAGGCGGACAGTACAGAAGGGCTTCCTTCTGCTCTCCACCGCAGGCAGCCCCTTCAGCGGTACCCACACTCCTGCAGGATCAGTCTCCTCGTTCCCCACGTACAGAGGGGCAAAGCAAGCTTGGCAAAGTCTCTCGCCCACCGCCTCACATACCTGGTGGAGGGGGTGTTGAAGATGCCGGCTCGGGTCTAAAGGGCTCCACGCCTGGGCCAGCCCTCGGAGAGACTGAGTTCGGTGATGGAGGAAAAGCCTAATCAGCGTGGCCCCTCCCCCACCTCCATCTCACAGGGACACTGCAAGGCATTTTAGGGAAAAATTAAAGTGCTGTAGTGCTTTACTCAGTGGGAAGTAAACATATGAGATTCATTATCCCAAGAGGTGGTGCAGACTGAAAATACACGTTGGTTTGCGGAGGGTTTCGATTAAAAGTAGGGATGATGGATTCGGGGCGTGTTATGAAGGGAAGCGAGGCAGCTTGGCGAGGAGGCAGGACTGGAAGAAGGCGAGGTCATAGAGGGCAGGGGTCACCTCCAACCCCGACCTCTCTGGGAGCATTTGGGAGGCAGCTCCGAGGAGGGGTTTACGGGACTCTGGAGCCACGCAAGCCCAGGTGGCGGGCCCAGCTCCAGCTTGCGTACACCGCGGGCAAGTCTTCCGCCCCTCTGACCGCAGGCTCTTCTACGAAACCGGGAGAGCATGAGCCTCACCCCATGGCGGCAGAGTGATGGTTAGATAGGATAACGGATATAGCCAAGCACGCTTAGCGATGCAGGCGTTTGGTCAATGTCTGTCTCCCTTTCAACACCAGGAAGAGTCAGAAGCCCCTCTCTGCCCAGTGGGTGCCTGACACATATTGGCTGAGCTACATGTCAGCCTCCTGCATGGCCGAGCGTATCTACGTGGGAGCCGGACCCACCCCCTTCTGCTTCCTCAGGGCGCTACAGCCACCCTGGCAAAGTCCTACCAGCCCGGGGAACCAGCCAGCCAGCCCTAACAAAGAGCCGCCAGCCAGAGTCAGAGGAAAAAGCTAAAGGCCTCGAAGTCTAGACATATGCACACTGCTCTATTTAAAATAGGGAGCCGACTAGGACCCACTGTAGGCCCTTCGAGAATGTCCATCATCTCAATATTCTGTAAAAACCTAAATGGGAAAATAACTTGAGAAAGAATAGGTATGTGGGTACGCATGAGTCACTTGGCTGCATACTGGAAACACAACATCGCTGACCAACTATATCCAACACAAAATCAAATGCTTTCAGTTAAAAAATAAAAATCTACAAACAAAAATATAATAGAAATGACTCCTAATCCAGGCAGACATCACCCTCCGCAGTCTAATCCCCAGGAGGAGCAGGAATGGAGCGGGGTGTGGGTGAGCGGGGGGGCTGGGGCTTGAAGCTAACATCCCCATTCTGTTGTCCTCGTTCAGTTGCTAAGTTGTGTCGCACTCCTTTCGACCGCAGCACACCGGGCCCTGTGTCCTTCTCTATCTCCCTGAATTTGCTCGAATTCATATCCATTGAGTTGGTGGTGCCATCCAACCATCTCATCCTCTGTCGTCCCCTTCTCCTCCTGTCCTCAGTCTTTCTCAGCATCAGAGTCTTTTCCAAAGAGTCGGCTCTTTGCATCAGGTGGCCAAAATATTGGAACTACGGATGGCCAAAATATTGGCGCTTCAGCTTTAGCATCTGTCCTTCCAGTGAATATCAAAGGTTGATTTCCAGTCTGAGGTCTCATTACTTTTCCCATTCTAAAAATTGTGGATTTCGGCTGAGTGGAGCCTTTCCTTTTCTCTACAAAGAGAACAGTCCAGAGGCTAAAAGCAATCACAAACAAGCTGGCTTCACACCTCAGGGCAACGAGGTCACAGAATACTTCCTGGGTGGCAGGGGCAGACCTCAGGCCCTAGAGCGACCCAGCCCCAGAGGAACATAACCCAAGCAAATCATTTAAAATTTCTAGAAGCCATTTTTTAAGAAAAAAACCTGGGAAGTTAATTTTAATAATATCCTCCTTAACCCACTGCATCAGAAACACAGTTCCAAGCTGCAACCCACATGAAAAAGGTTTCATCACATAATTTTCACATAATGTCTCATTCTTGGGACCCAGTCCTTGAAACCCAGAGGGTATTTTACATTTACGGCACATCCCAGTTCATCTGAGAGTGTAAATTCACATGGCCTCGTTATTCCAAGTACACTTAAACAATTTCCAATAACTGAAAGGGTATCTGGTTTTAGATTTTGCTATCCTTAAAATCTCATGTAATTAAAAATTCGGACCCTCGGTCCCAATCTAGCCACATGGAGAACAGCCTCACGGGGCAAGCTGTGACCCCCGAAAACGTGCAGGGGTCAGCGGTGGCCCTGGCCCCTCCATCCTGAATCCTGCGTTTCTCATCCCCAGTGTCTCCTGCTGCAGGTTCCCCGCCAAAGCCTGGAGACATTCACAGCATGGCGTCTGGCAGGAGAGGGTCAGGCTCCCCACCCTCAGGGAAAGGCCTCTCCAATGGCCCTTCCACTCAGGGCCTGTGCACATGGACACACACACACCCCTCTCTCTGTGGCGCAGCATGGGAAAGAAGTCTGTGGGGAAGGAGGCCTGTGTGCAGAACTGGAAGCTTTCAGAAAGTCTCTCTGAGGGGCTGGAGGTCGCAGCGTTCCCCCTCCCTCCTCCCAGACTTCTGGCCCTCCCCCGCCTCCCCTCATCCCCACTGGCCGCGTGTCCATCTCTGGGCTCGACTGCCCAGCCCCTCTGGAGATTAAATGCCATTTTTTTCTGGCCAAAGAGTACAACGTGGGAAGTCCGGAGGAAAGGAAGGAGGGATGCTGGGGGAGCAGGGGCGGATACGAGAAAGGGGGGATGGTAGGAGACAGACAGAATGACAGACCCAGACGGAGACACAGGAACAGGGAAAGGACCAGAGAATCCTTGAGAGGGAAAGGCTCGAGACATGGGGTGGCCGACCATCCCAGCTTGCCTGGCACCAGAAGGGCATGTGGGATGTGGGAGTTTCTGTGCGGGGGTGAGGGGGGTGGGGGAACCTCGCCACGAGCCACAGACAGTGAGCAGTGAGCCTGGGAGACGCGGAGGGTGCTGGGAGAGAAGCCGCTGGTCAGAAAGGGGCTGGCAGGGGCCCTGCCCCCCAGGCCAGGCTGAGGTCTGTCGCTGGGCAGCCCTGGAGAGTTGCTTGGGGCAACACGACTGACCTTCCCAGAGAGCTACTCCTTTCTTGCGCACGTTCTTAATAGCTCAGTCGTGTCTGACACTTTTGCAACCCCATGGACTATAACCCACCAGGCTCATGGGATTTCCCAGGCAAGAATACTGGAGAGGGTTGTCATTCGCTTTTCCAGGGGATCTTCCCGGCCCAGGGATCAAACCCGTGTCTCCTGCATTGGCAGGTTGATTCTTTGCTACGGACCATAGAAGGAGCAATCCTGTCTACCCCCGACAACGATTCTAAAGCCCAGGACACATCTGGACCCAAGGCTCTGGCTTCGGATGGTGGCCTCTGAGCCACCTCTTCCAAAGTCGAGTCTTGATGAAGTCACTTGCTGAGCATCTGACCTCGGACACCCCCCACTGCTCCCCCACCTCAGGCTATAGCCCGNCGACAACGATTCTAAAGCCCAGGACACATCTGGACCCAAGGCTCTGGCTTCGGATGGTGGCCTCTGAGCCACCTCTTCCAAAGTCGAGTCTTGATGAAGTCACTTGCTGAGCATCTGACCTCGGACACCCCCCACTGCTCCCCCACCTCAGGCTATAGCCCGTCCATCTTCAGCTGGTCGAGCTGTCGCAAAGCCCCCCAGCTTGAAATATCCCCGGGTCTAGGTGCCGGGTGATTTCCCCCCCCCTTTTTTCCCCCTTTGCTTTCAAATGTTAACCGTGAACGGATTTATTTCAAACCAAATCACCTTTCCCCGTTTCCCGGGGAAAGTGTGACAGTTTGCAAGGCCTGTAATTCTTTTCTTCCGAGTTAAGATTTGCTGGAGAGAAATGGATTTCTCCACATCGCACAAAGAATGCAAGGGAGAGAGGAGGAGATATAAAAAAAGAAAAGGGAGGCATTTGTCAGCTTTGGGGAGTGTGTGTGCACGTGCGCGTGCACGCGTGTCTGTCTGTGTATTTCCTGCTGTCAGCCGACATTTCACAGAACTTTGTTTTCACTAGTTAGCACAGTTAAAATCACAAGGAGGAGTCAGGTAGAAATCAAAGTTCCTTTACATTTCACCAGAAAGATGAGCGGCTGACTCCTCACTCAGCGTGCACCAGTGAAAGATATGTGGTCGCCTTTGGCGGGAGAGGCAAAAAATAAGCAATTTAGGATCTTAAAAGATAAAAGATAATAAAAGTAATTAAGATAATTAACCACCCTGAAGAGAGAAGAATTTACTGCTGTAAATTTTGTATTTTGTTTCGCTTGGCAATACCACAGCTGCCACTCTGCTTAATATACAGCGCGTCAAGCATCTGAGAGTCTTTGGCTGTCAAAAGGCATATATAATAAAAATTTTTAACAGAAGAGGAAGGAGCGGGGAGAGATGAGAGCTGCAATTACAATTTTTAAAAAATCTGGTTAATTGAGTTTGGAGCCAGGTGGTCGGGCTTTCTTTGCGTCCTGCGGATTTGGAAACGATGAGATTTTAGTCTCTCCACGTACGGTCTCTGCAGCCATGGAAGGATCCCATCTGTACCACCCTGCTTCGCCTCCACTATCTCCACCCATTGGTCCCCAGCGTCACCACCTCAGTCCAGCCCTTATTGTCTCTTTCCTGGGCCGCCCCGTTCCTACCGTGCTGTCTGCATAAGCATCAGATACATGTATTCCTACGGCTGATTCACGTTAAGGTTTAACAGAAAACAGCAAAATTCTGTAAAGCAATTATCCTTCAATAAAAAATAGATAAATTAAGAAAAAAAAAGATGCTCCAGCATCCTACTGCAGGGTCTCCCCGGGGCCCTTAGGTCTAAATCATAATTCCTAGCCTAACATTCAAGCTTCTGAAAGATTGGGTCCCTGTCTCAGCCCTGGGTCCATCCATCCTTCTTACAAAACACAGACACTCAGCACTCTCAGGTCTTCCTAAGGGACACAATGTTTCTCTCCCCTGGACCCTTTTGCCACACGAGCAGTGTGACAAACTCCTGCTCACCCTTCATCTGTCGACGCGAGCATCAGAGCTTTTGGAAAATGCCCCCGACAGACCCCCCACCCCCCAGGCCCCCACGGCACTCTCACGCTCCTGTGACTCGCTGGTCATCTACTCCTCACGACACTTGTCCCGTCTGAGCGTAGTTTCTGTATCACTCGTCTCCACATTTCGTTGAACAACTGTTTAGCCCCCGCTGAATGCCAGCTACTGCATGGGCTGTTGTGGGTGCAAAGACAGGTTCATTCCTTCAAGGAAATGTTTATGGAGCATCGATCATGTTCCGGCCACTGACCCAAGTGCTGAAAAAAGTAGCGGGGACATAAAGAGACAAAAGATCCTCGTGAAGCAGAAGTTCTGGGCGGGGGGAGGCTACAGAGGATAGTGAAGGAAGAAACAAACGTCGGTCATGAGAGGCGGTGACAAGGGCGGGAGTGATGAAATAGCGGTAGGGCAGAGAAGGGTAGAGAGATCAGAGCTGGGCAGAGACTCACAAGAGAGGAGGCAAGGAGGCAGGCCTTTAACTGGGGCACCAGCACTCCTGGCAGCCGGCTTGGTGCGTGCAAAGGCCCTGAGGTGAGACTGAGTCTGGGGTGCGGAAGGAGACCCTCCAGAATGGCTGAGGCTGGCCAGCAAGGGTCAGTCATAGGAGCTCACATCACAAGGATCCAGGGTTTCCCTGGTGGTCCAGTGGGTAAGACTCCATGCTCCCAACGCAGGGGGCCTGGGTTCAATCCCTGGTTGGGGAACTAGATGCCGCAGGCCGCAGCTAAGAGTTTGCATGTTGTAACTAAATATCCCACGTGCTGTAACGAAGACCCGGCCCAGCCAAATAAATAAGCATTTTTGGAAAGTCACGTAGGACCTTGTAGACTATTCTAGGAATCTCGGTCCTCCCCTGGGAGGGGCGGGAACTGGAGGATGAGGACAGAGGGGTGACTAGAACTGCTCACTGTCTGCAGCTCATCCTGAGCTGCCAGGGGCAGGGGCGGGGGCAGATTTCAGTGAGGAGGGGAGAAAGGGAGGGATTCAAGAGGAGCTGTCATCCCTCCCAGGCCAGAGAGTGGCCAGTGAGGGACCCCGAATGTCGTGAGCACCTAGTGAGCACCTGGTGCGTGGCAGCCTTTCAGCTCCGGCGTACGTCTGCATGCACGATCCACTCCGTATAGCCTAGAATTTAAGCAGCGAGCAGAGCAAGGTGACCCTGAGTGAGCACACTTGCCTTCTCGCAAAAAGTGTACCTGCTACAAACCACCTCTTTGTCCAGCGCCTGGCTTAATAAGAGATGCTATCTCACTTCCTGAACCTTTTATATCCAATCCTGAGGCATGAGGGGCTCTCCTGATCTCTTTATGGAATGAGTGAATGAATGAGATGGAGGGGAGAGAGACCTGTGAACAAACAGATATCACGAGATAGCCCTAAACCAGAGGCACGAAACGGAATCACAGGTATGAAAGGGCGAGAGGAACCCACTGGAAGAATCCAGACAACTCCCCGAGGAGGCCCTGCCACCCTGGCTCGGACACACCCCATTCTAGGTGTCCCTCGGGACCTCCAAGTCCCTCCTCCCCGAGAGCCCCCGGCTGCCCTTCCGTCTGTGTGCCCACAGATATGCCGATGCGAGAAGGCCCCCCAGCACCGTGCAAATCTGGACCCAGGTGAGGCGGGCACCTGAGATCTCTCAATAAGCAGGCTTCAAGGGGCCCCCATAACTCAGTAGCTAATTACCTCACCCACGCTGTCGGCCCAGCCCTCAGAGGCAAGCAGCCCATTTCTCTGGCAGGCTGGCCCATAAAAATCCCCGAAACACATGGATTTACTGTATTTATGTATTGGGATTTGGAGAAATACACCTGATACCTGGGGGCCCTGGGATGTGGGGACATGGTTTTGAAATGCAGATAGTTAAACTAAGGGAGAATTATGAGAAAGAAAGAGTCAGGAGGCTCCCACTCTTCCGGGAACCATCCAAGTGGTGGCAGTGCAAGAAAGGTGGAATTTACAGACCCACCTCCCTGGTCTGGGGTCCTGAGTTCTGCTCTTCTGCTTAGGCCCTGAGAGACTCAGTCGTCTCATCTCTAGAGGGGGGAGAGTAACAGCCCCAACATAAACACAATGAAGGGGCTTCCCGGGTGGCTCTGGTGGTAGAGAACCCACCTGCCAATGCAGGAGACACAAAGATGCAGGTTCAATCCCTGGGTGGGGAAGATCCCCTAGAGGAGGGCCAGGCAACCCACTCCAGTGTTCTTGCCTGGAGAATCCCGTGGACAGAGGAGCCTGGCGGGCCCCAGTCCATGGGGTTGCAAAGAGTTTGACACGACTGAAGCGGCTTAGCACACTCGCACACATGATCTTGGTGAAAGAGCACGCATATGGCACCCTGGGCATACAGTAAGTGCTCGACAGATAGAGAAGGCATGTATGAGTACCTTCCTCATGCCCAACCCCACAGGGGGCACTTTGCAGGTGGCTCCCCAGTTCTTCTTTATGCCAGGCGTGAAATAAGGGCCATCACCTGTTCAAGGTCACAAAACCGAGAAGGTTCAGGAGGTGAAGGTCAGTGGCTCACAGGCAGAGTCCACACTCAGAACCTGTCTGTCTGACACCAGAACCTGTATCCCTAACAGATTCTCCTTGCTGTTAAAATGTGTATGCTTGGAAATGCACGTTTGCTGCATTCTCTGGCTTCACACATCAATAGTGTGTAGGGGGTTGGAGGGAGGGGTCCCTCCACATGGGCGTCGAGGAGGACCCTAAATGAAAAGCATTTTAAGGCCAAAATGTCGTGTGATTCCTCCCAGGAGGGCTGTCTTTTCAGAGCCTGGGTTTGGAGACTGTAACTTCCAATAGAAGGGACNTAGTGTGTAGGGGGTTGGAGGGAGGGGTCCCTCCACATGGGCGTCGAGGAGGACCCTAAATGAAAAGCATTTTAAGGCCAAAATGTCGTGTGATTCCTCCCAGGAGGGCTGTCTTTTCAGAGCCTGGGTTTGGAGACTGTAACTTCCAATAGAAGGGACTAGCTGTTTCCCAAGTGGTGACAAGAACGCGTGTTCTAGCATCTCAGGACTACCTGCTTCCTCGGTGGCTACTATAGGCTGAGATGCAACGGGTCCAGGGAGAAAACTGGAAAGGAAACACATAGCTCCAACTCCTCCCTCCCCACCCCCATCCTGGGAGCCTAGCCCAGAACCCCTGCCCTCTCCCAACCTCAGCAACCCTGCCTCAGGCCCCAGCTTGCAAGGGCTCCCAGAGGCAGGACCAGCCAGCCATCAGTGACAGCCCCTCGTGGTTACTTTGGGAGAGTCACCTTAAGTCCCATGGAAGAGAGACAGGAGCAAAGAAAAATAGCCCCCGTCTTAAGAGCAAGATTCTGGTGCCCACACTGCCCTTATTTCACCTAGAGCGTTGAGCAAGTTGCCTTATCCTGTACAGGCCTCAGTCTCGTCATCTGCAAAATGGGTATAATCATGATGTCACTCCATAGCCACCTTCCCTACAACCCTGGTANAAGAGCAAGATTCTGGTGCCCACACTGCCCTTATTTCACCAAGAGCATTGAGCAAGTTGCCTTATCCTGTACAGGCCTCGGTCTCGTCATCTGCAAAATGGGTATAATCATGATGTCACTCCATAGCCACCTTCCCTACAACCCTGGTAGCAAATCACTTACTTTGAAACGAGGCTTTTTTCAAAGTCTCAGTTTATTCACCTATAAAATGGGTCAATAATAACAATGGTCACAGAGTTGCCTTGAGCCCTCAGTGCCGCGACAGACGCCAGAGGTCAGCAAACGTTTTCCCTAAAAGGCCAGATATTAAATACTTTGAGCTTTGCAGGCCAGATGGTCTCTGTTGCAACTACTCAACGCCGCCATTGCAACGTCAAAGCAGCCTAAGACAAAATGTGAGCGAATGGGCGTGGCTGTGTGCCAATAAAACTTTATTTCTGGACACTGAAATTTGAATTTCAGATAATTTTCATGTGTCACAGAATAGTATTCTTCTTTTGATTTTTTTCAATGATTTAGAAATGTAAAACATTATTTTTAGCCCACAGATCCCGCCAAAACAGATGGGTGGTTTGCAGCCCCCGATACACATACCAGTTGCACCGTCCCTGGCACATAGGCCCTCAGTCAATGTTCAGTTTCTCTTTTTCCACTGATATTTAAGTTACAGGAAGAACAGTCGAGGCCATTCATCCAATACTACTTCCACTTTAGGAAGCTCATCCATCAGACTTGGGAGAAAGACAGAGCTGGTGGTTGTCTTTCCGAATATAAATCTAAGATGGGGTACTTGGTTTTATCAAAGCAAAAATCTTACTTCCGTCTCTGGCCAGACGGGCCCAAAGTGATTTCCGTTGCTGTTTAGTCACGAAATTGTGTCCTACTGTTTGCGACCCCATCGACTGTAGCCCACCAGGCTCCTCTGTCCATGGGATTTCCCAGGCAACCATTTCCTTCTCCAAGAGATCTTTCCAACCCAGGGATCAAACCCGTGTCTCCTGCATTGCCAAGCGGATTATTTACCACTGAGCCACAGGGGAAGTCCCAAAGTGGCTTTACCATGAAATACAAGTATGCTTTGTAATAAGCACATTTCAGTGTTTATTTGACAGTCCCTAAAACCATAGCCTTGACTAGACAGACCTTATGTATGGATGTGAGAGTTGGATTGTGAAGAAGGCTGAGCACCAAAGAATTGATGCTTTTGAATTGTGGTGTTGGAGAAGATTCTTGAGAGTCCCTTGGACTGCAAGGAGATCCAACCAGTCCATTCTGAAGGAGATCAGCCTTGGGATTTCTTTGGAAGGAATGATGCTAAAGCTGAAACTCCAGTACTTTGGCCACCTCATGTGAAGAGTTGACTCATTGGAAAAGACTCTGATGCTGGGAGGGATTGGGGGCAGGAGGAGAAGGGGACGACAGAGGATGAGATGGCTGGATGGCATCACTGACTCAATGGACACAAGTCTGAGTGAACTCTGGGAGTTGGTGATGGACAGGGAGGCCTGGCGTGCTGCTATTCATGGGGTCGCAAAGAGTCAGACACAACTGGGCGACTGAACTGCACTGAACTGATATCCTTAATTGCTCGCAATACCCTTTGAGGTAGCTGCTATTATCCATGACCATTTTTCAGATGAGAAAAGCGAGGCCAGAGCAGTAGGGTCATGCGGCCCATGACTGCACCACTGTGTCTGGGCAGAGTCTGGGTTTGAACTCTGACTGTCTGAACCCAATGACTAGGCTCCAGGGTAACCGGGATACAGTCTTTCCACCTTTGAGAGGATGGAGGTCATGGTACCACCAGCCATCAACTCCCATCTCCTGACATCCCCCCAGAGAGAAGCCCCTCATCCCACCTCACTGTTCCTAACAGTTAGTTACACCCTCTCCCATGATTCAGTGAAGCTGAGTGGCTTCCCGGCAAGAACATTATTCTTGCAGGGAAGTGAGGGTCTGATGTTGGGGGGATGGGGTGGGCAAGGGAAGGGGTGGCGGGCAAGAAATCAACACATAAGCAATTAAAAGGCGTGTAAGATTTTTAAAAATATATTGCTTCCTCTGCATGGGCGGGCTGCCGATCCTGACGGAAGGTTGCACAAATGCCCTGTGCTTTTCCGTCCGGGGATGTAGGAATGGATTCGGCTAATTGAACCCCCATGTAGTGAGAGGTGCGGGGGGATTTCAAGAGTGATCCATCTCCCCTGGCAGGCTCGTTCCGGGAGGCAGACGAGGGAGGCCTTGTCGAGCGCCTTCCAAGACGAATGTCCCCTCAGCACGAGGGACGGCGCGCAGAAACCCTCGTTTGTTTTTCGGAATTCTTTCTCTTAGAGGACTGACGTGGCAGTTTTTCCCCCTGATTTTTCAGAAGCTACACTTATTTACTGCTCTTTGTGCATCTTCAGAAAAATGTGACTCCAATTCTTTTCTCCAGGGAGCGGGGTGGGAGAGGAAGATCAGAAAATGGAAATAACCTATTTGCTTTTTAAAAAGAAACAGTCAAATTCTGTAGTTTATGTTTCTGGGTGCATGCGTGTTCAGTCACATCCGAGTCTTTGAGACCGCATGGACAGCAGCCCGCCAGGCTCCTCTCTCCATGGGATTCTCCAGGCAAGAATACTGGAGTGGATTGCCAGTTCCTACTCCAGGGGATCTTCCCCCACCCAGGGATCAAACCCATGTCTCTTGCATCTCCCGCACTGGGGGGCGGATTCTTTACCTTCGGTTGCTTCCAGCTTTAGGCTATTGCAACCAATGCTGCAGTGAACATCCCTGAGCAAAATCTGTTTGTGCAAATATAGAAGGAACTCGGAGAGGATCTACGTGGTGGTCACTCACGCTGCCTACCTCACATGTCTTGTTCTCCTCTGAGGCCGTGGCAGGACTACGCTTCCTTGCCCACTTAGAGACAGACGCGTCATGGGCCTGCCTTCAGTGTCCACTGTCATATTTTTCTTGCATGGTCATTTTGGGACTGAGATTCTCCCTTCCTTTTTCCTTCTGCCACTGTGGTTGGCCATGCTCTGGAAAGTGACTGCTCCACCCACCAAGGTTCTAAGCTACAGATAATGGAAATGGGTATCAGACCCCTCAGCCAACCTGCAATGGACATATAGTCTGAGCCATTAAAAAAAATTGTTTCATTCCATTGTGATTTGTGATTTGGGGTGTGTTTGTTACTGCAGCACAGCACAGTTTATCCTGACAAGTTCAAGCTACTAAAACGCTTCCATTTTACAGATGGGAAAATGAAAGCTACGTTTATTGCCTCTAATCCTTCGAGTTTAAATATTTTTAGGGTGCCCCACCACCCTCAGATTAGAACTCAGACTCCTTAGTATGTTATTAATAGGCTTTGATTATTTTATCACAGCATACCAATCATTACAGTATTATTTCCACCAGATTTACCTTGTGTCCCAGCCATACCTAAGATTCACCATAATTATGGATTCTACAATTTCATCCATGCTATTCCCTAGGCCTAGAGTGTCCCTTCCTGCCTCAGGGTAAACTCCTACTCGTCCTTCAATAGCCAATTTAGAGAGCTGCCCATTTGTTGAGCCTTGTCTGGTCCTCCCAGGCAGCTGCTTCCTCAGTACCTTAAACAGCCTCCATGTGGGACAGAATTATACTCTTTCCTAACCACTTATTTGTGTGACCGTTTTGCCGACCCCCAGACTGTAATCCCCTGGATAGCATATAATCTATTTTATTCATCTCTCCCCAGTGTTCAGCACAGGGCCTGGCATTTGGCGGGTTCTAGGTAAATGTTTCACCCATGAATTGATGATGCCAGTGAATTAGTGAATGGATGGATAAATGAATCAGTGAATTCACGACCTTGACCTTCTAGCCTTGCCCACTAACTGCACCGGTCTCTCCTTCCACAGCCCTTCTAGGATCTCATTGCTGGTCAGCTCGTCCCTGATTCAAGGTTTCCCTGCCAACTCTCAGATGGAAGTGGATAGGACAGTGATAGTGGACAGGTTTAATGACCCTAAAGACGTCATTATGGTCTGGGCAATAAGATGATAAGGCAGTTTAACAGGTCTTCAAAAAGTTCAACGTGGAATCACCACACGACCCAGCAATTCCACTCCTAGATATAGGACCAAAAGATCTGAAAATAGACATTCAAGCAATCCTTGCACACCCATGTCCATAGTGGGACTGTTCACAATCACCAAAAGGTCAGTTCAGTTCAGTCACTCGGTCGTGTCCGACTCTTTGCAACCCTGTGAATCGCAGCACGCCAGGCCTCCCTGGCCATCACCATCTCCTGGAGTTCACTCAGACTCATGCCCATCGAGTCAGTGATGCCATCCAGCCTTCTCATCCTCTGTCATCCCCTTCTCCTCCTGCCCCCAATCCCTCCCAGCATTAGGGTCTTTTCCAATGAGTCAACTCTTGGCATGAGGTGGCCAAAGTACTGGAGTTTCAGCTTTAACATCATTCCTTCCAAAGAAATCCCAGGGCCGATCTCCTTCAGAACGGACTGGTTGGATCTCCTTGCAGTCCAAGGGACTCTCAAGAGTCTTCTGCAACACCACAGTTCAAAAGCATCAATTCTTCGGCGCTCAGCTTTCTTCACAGTCTCCACCTCTCCCATCCATACATGACCACTGGAAAAACCATAGCCTTGACTAGATGGATCTTTGCAGGCAAAGCAATGTCTCTGCTTTTGAATATGCTATCTAGGTTGGTCATAACTTTTCTTCCAAGGAGTAAGCGTCTTTTAATTTCATGGCTGCAGTCACCATCTGCAGTGATTTTGTGGCCCAAAAAAATAAAAGTCTTTCACCAAAAGGTAGAAATAAATGTCCATCAGTGGATAAGTAGGTAAGTACAATATGGTCTAGCCATGCAATGGAATACTATGCAGCTGAAAAAAAGAGTGAAGCATTAACACGCGCTATGATGTAGATGAATCTGGAAAACAGCAGACTAAGTGAAAGAAACCAGACACAAAAGGGCATCATTTATACCATTCCATTCATATGAAATGTGCTAAGCAAGGAAATCTAAAGAAGCAGAAAGTAGGTTAGTGGATGCCCAGGCAGGGGTGGGGGGGTGGGTAGGTGGGATGGAGAGTCAACTGTTGGCTGGTTGTTGTTTTTTTTTTAACCTCTTCACTTGGCTTGTGAGATTTCAGTTCCCTGACCAGGGATTGAATCAGGGCCACAGCCATGAAAGCGCACAGTCCTAACCACTGGACCACCAAGGAACTCCCAAAGAGTGAGCTGTTGACGGATAATTCTGGAGCAACGCGAGAGTTCTGGAACTAGATAGATGAGGTGGTTGCCCCACACTGCGAATGACACAAAGCCACCAAAGTGTTCACTTGAAAACAATTAGTTCAATGCCACGTGAATTTCACCTTAATTTTTTTTTTTTTTTTTAATAAAAGAAGCTAGGAAAGGCAGCTGGCACATTCCTTCCTGGCTTCCTTCTGGGAGGCAGGATGGTGGGCTGAAAGCTGAAGCAGGGCAGGAATCCTGAGCAAATGTACCCGGCACTAAGCAACGTGTCTTCCTGGAGGGTAATCCCTTCAAGGGGGCAGAAATGAAATGTGAGAGGTCAGTGGGGTGTACATACTGGAGGAGGTGGAGGAGGGAGAGACAGGGTTTCTAGAGACCTGGAAGGAGAGAGAGCGAAACAAAACCCTGAAGAGAGAAACTCAGGGAGGAACAGAGGAGAGGGAGGGTCTTGGATGAATTAAGCAAGCCAGGAGGACCACAGAGCCCTGATTACTCCCCGCTGGGCAACATGTGAATAAGGAGCTGAGAAAAAATAAGCAGAAAATCCGTTGTTGTTTTTTTTTTTCTTCCCTCCCAGTGACAAATCCATCCCACAAGCCAGATGGAGGCTCAGCCACAGGCTTTTGTGTGGGGCCTG
>SJYA01002485.1:242427-254897 GCA_006410615.1 Neotragus moschatus | reverse complement strand
GTGGGGGGTGGGGGCGGGGAGTGGACACATTCCAAGGGGCCCTTGGGGATGATGGGAGGGTGGGCTTCCTATGCGGTGTGGGCCTGGGGACTCTCCCCTCCTCTGAGCCTCGCTGGCCTCAGCTGCAATTAGAGCAAATTGTGTTTTCCAGAAATGACGACAGCAACATTTGCAGAACTTGCCAAACAAGAAGTGCCGACTGATTTCCCCTCCCTGTGAAAGTGGGCAGGTCTTTGCATGCACGGGCTTGAGAGAAGGTGGCAGACGCTCTATGGATTCTGAGATGAGGCCGTGAAAGGTCATGTGGGCACTTGCCCTTGGAACCTGGCCGCCATGCTGTGAGGAAGCCCAGACCACACATAGAGAGGACACGGCCACGGGCAGGCGTTTCCCCCAGTGGCCTTAGCTGAGGTCCCAGCCTACAGCCCCCAATCCAGCGTCAACCACACGTGTATAAGTGGACAAGACTTCAGAAGCCCCCACTCGCAGACTCTGAGCCATCTCAGCTGACACCCTAGGAAGCAGAGACCAGCTCTCTGTGCAGATCCATGAACAAAATAAATATCGTTTTAAGCCACTACGTTTGGGATGGGCTATTACACAGCAGCAGACACGTGGAGGGAAAGCAGAGTGCCNTTCAGAAGCCCCCACTCGCAGACTCTGAGCCATCTCAGCTGACACCCTAGGAAGCAGAGACCAGCTCTCTGTGCAGATCCATGAACAAAATAAATATCGTTTTAAGCCACTACGTTTGGGATGGGCTATTACACAGCAGCAGACACGTGGAGGGAAAGCAGAGTGCCGGATACGTTGCTGGCGCTCCCGAGATGTTTGCTACGGACGAATGGGCAGCACTTGAAGGGCCACCAGCTCCCCTACAAGGTAAACGCTCCATCGTCTTTTAAATTGTGTTTATTTCCTTTATTCATATTTATTTGGCTGTACTAAGTGTCAGTGGTGACATGCAGGATCTTTGATCTTATCTGCAGCATGCGAACTCTTAGCTGTGGTATGTGGGATCTAGTTCCCCAATTAGGGATCGAACCTGGGCCCCTGCGTTAGGAGCATGGAGTCTTAGCCGCTGAACCACCAGGGAAGTCCTGCTCCATCACTGTTATGGGCTGAACTGTGCCCGCCAACAAATTCATAGTATGTCTCCCCCTCCCCCCAAATCTCACATTTCTTTCACGTTGAGATCCTAACCCCTAGGAGCTCAGAATGAGACTATATTTACAGACGTGANTGCGTTAGGAGCATGGAGTCTTAGCCGCTGAACCACCAGGGAAGTCCTGCTCCATCACTGTTATGGGCTGAACTGTGCCCGCCAACAAATTCATAGTATGTCTCCCCCTCCCCCCAAATCTCACATTTCTTTCACGTTGAGATCCTAACCCCTAGGAGCTCAGAATGAGACTATATTTACAGACGTGATCATTATAGAAGCAAGCAAGTTAAAAGAAAGTCGTGAGGGTGGGGAACCTAATCCAGTACACCAGGGTCCTTATAGGAAGAGGGGATTAGGACACAGACATTCTCAGAGGACAAAGCCTGTGACGACAGTGGGANGGGGCCCTTGGGGATGATGGGAGGGTGGGCTTCCTATGCGGTGTGGGCCTGGGGACTCTCCCCTCCTCTGAGCCTCGCTGGCCTCAGCTGCAATTAGAGCAAATTGTGTTTTCCAGAAATGACGACAGCAACATTTGCAGAACTTGCCAAACAAGAAGTGCCGACTGATTTCCCCTCCCTGTGAAAGTGGGCAGGTCTTTGCATGCACGGGCTTGAGAGAAGGTGGCAGACGCTCTATGGATTCTGAGATGAGGCCGTGAAAGGTCATGTGGGCACTTGCCCTTGGAACCTGGCCGCCATGCTGTGAGGAAGCCCAGACCACACATAGAGAGGACACGGCCACGGGCAGGCGTTTCCCCCAGTGGCCTTAGCTGAGGTCCCAGCCTACAGCCCCCAATCCAGCGTCAACCACACGTGTATAAGTGGACAAGACTTCAGAAGCCCCCACTCGCAGACTCTGAGCCATCTCAGCTGACACCCTAGGAAGCAGAGACCAGCTCTCTGTGCAGATCCATGAACAAAATAAATATCGTTTTAAGCCACTACGTTTGGGATGGGCTATTACACAGCAGCAGACACGTGGAGGGAAAGCAGAGTGCCAGATACGTTGCTGGCGCTCCCGAGATGTTTGCTACGGACGAATGGGCAGCACTCGAAGGGCCACCAGCTCCCCTACAAGGTAAATGCTCCATCGTCTTTTAAATTGTGTTTATTTCCTTTATTCATATTTATTTCGCTGTACTAAGTCTCAGTGGTGACATGCAGGATCTTTGATCTTATCTGCAGCATGCGAACTCTTAGCTGTGGTATGTGGGATCTAGTTCCCCAATTAGGGATCGAACCTGGGCCCCTGCGTTAGGAGCATGGAGTCTTAGCCGCTGAACCACCAGGGAAGTCCTGCTCCATCACTGTTATGGGCTGAACTGTGCCCGCCAACAAATTCATAGTATGTCTCCCCCTCCCCCCAAATCTCACATTTCTTTCACGTTGAGATCCTAACCCCTAGGAGCTCAGAATGAGACTATATTTANCCAGGGAAGTCCTGCTCCATCACTGTTATGGGCTGAATTGTGCCCGCCAACAAATTCATAGTGTGTCTCCCCCTCCCCCCAAATCTCACATTTCTTTCACGTTGAAATCCTAACCCCTAGGAGCTCAGAATGAGACTATATTTACAGACGTGATCCTCATAGAAGCAAGCAAGTTAAAAGAAGTCGTGAGGGTGGGGAACCTAATCCAGTACGCCGCGGTCCTTATAGGAAGAGGGGATTAGGACACAGACATTCTCAGAGGACAAAGCCTGTGACGACAGTGGGACTAGGTAACCGTCTGCAAGTCAAGGAGGGAGGCCTCAGAAGACAGCAACCCTGTGGCACCTTGATCTTGGACTTGCAGCCTTCAGAACAGTTAAAGGATACACTTCTGTTCTGTAAGCCACCACGTATGTGGTGTTCTTTATGGCAGCCCTGGAAAATGAAGATAATTAGTGAGCCCACTTTACAGATGGGAAAACAAAGCTCTGAGCATTCATGTGTCACTAGACTGCCCAGCCAGCCAGCAGTGAAGTGGGCTTGGATCCTCCCTACCCCTAAAGGGGAGGGATGTGACCTCGTGTGCTAGGTCTGAATGGAGCTAGACAGAGTAACAGCAGGGGTCACGCAGAGCCCCAAGCTGCACCCAGGGCAGGCATTGCCAGTCCATTCCAGCACTCCGTTCCCCAGCCCGGAAGCAGCCTGAGTCTCCTTCTGCAGCCAGGCAGTCCCGTGGGGGCCAGGAATGGCCAGAGGAGGATAGACAGTCCTAGGCACAGCTCAGAGGGGCCTGCCTACAGCTGCTCTATCTGGGTAACCCTTTAGAGGTGCTGGTCAGACTCTGAATGGGTTGTTTAGTCGCTCAGTCGTGTCTGACTCTTGGCGACCCCATGGACTGTAGGCCATCAGGCTCCTCTGTCCATGGGATTCTCCAGGCAAGAGTACTGGAGTGGGTCACCCTTTCCTTCTCCAGGGGATCTTCCTGACCCAGGGATCGAACCTGGGTCTCCTGCATTGGCAGGTGGATTCTTCTTCTGAACCACCAGGCAAGCCTTCTGTACAGGTTCCTATAGTGAAAATCTTACTCCAGGAGGCCCTTCTGGTTAACTCATCAGCGTTGTGGTGACACGGCATTTGTGAGATAAGCTAGATTCTACACAGAGATCTGTCCAGGGTGCAGAGCTGGGCCCACCACGGGGAGAGTTATGGATTAAATGTCCTTCAGAAGATCTCTTCTCCCCAGCCACTGGGTCAGGAAAGTTTAGCAAGACCCCAGCCGTGGAGTCTGAATGATCCCCAGTCTGCCTGTGGGAATCATACAGAAAATTAAAATAATTACTTGAGCTGGTTCCAACTTCCAAGAGTCTCATGGGATTGCCCAGGCCTAGGTTTTCCTTTACAGCTCCCTGGAGATTTTCTCAGGGTCTGAGGACCCCGATATGAACCTCAGTGGGAAGCTGGAGGTACAGAGAGGGCCCTGGGGTCAAGGGCCTCCTGTCAGTTTCTCAATGGGGCAAGCTTGTGGCTGCTACAGGATCTTGGCACAGACTGCTCTTGCGGCCTCNGGTTTTCCTTTACAGCTCCCTGGAGATTTTCTCAGGGTCTGAGGACCCCGATATGAACCTCAGTGGGAAGCTGGAGGTACAGAGAGGGCCCTGGGGCCAAGGGCCTCCTGTCAGTTTCTCAATGGGGCAAGCTTGTGGCTGCTACAGGATCTTGGCACAGACTGCTCTTGCGGCCTCCACACGCCACCCTTTGGAGGTTCCTAATCCTTCCTCCAACCTCAGCTTAAATAGCACCTTCCCCAGGCTACCTTGTCCTGGTTCTCCTGCCTCGCTTCCTCCGCTCACTGTTCCCTGTTCTTCACCTTTAGATCTCTTACGGCATTTTCCAAGTTGTATTCTTGGCTGTTTTCCTTACTTATTGGGTGTTTCCCCACGAAACTACAAACCCACAGGGGCCACTGTGTTCTTCACCATTGGGTCCCAGGGTTAAGCAGGTCGCAGGTTCTCAACAAACAGAGTGAATGAATTTAATGACAGAAAGTCAGTTCTCCTCCCCGGGCCTCACTTTGCTGGAAGAAGTAAATGAGTTCATTTCTGTAAACTGCTTAGAAAGTTCTGCTTCGTGCTAATCAAATGCACTGCTGCAGATCAGATGCCCAGTGTAAAGTCAGCCCCAGAATAGGCCCANAACAAACAGAGTGAATGAATTTAATGACAGAAAGTCAGTTCTCCTCCCCGGGCCTCACTTTGCTGGAAGAAGTAAATGAGTTCATTTCTGTAAACTGCTTAGAAAGTTCTGCTTCGTGCTAATCAAATGCACTGCTGCAGATCAGATGCCCAGTGTAAAGTCAGCCCCAGAATAGGCCCACAGTAATAATGACGACTCACTATTATTGTCATGGCTCCTGCTGTTGTTTACCCTGTCCACAGCGCAGAGTAGGCGCCTGCTGAAAACATGAACTATCAAAGTAAGGTGGCCTTGGACGAGCCGTGCAGATGAAGGACGTGGCTGCCGGAGGAGGCCTCTGCGGTGGACTGATGCGGAGAAGAGAGCATGGCTCAGAGAGGGGAATACACGGACCCAAGGTCACCCAGCAAGTCTGAGGCAGCTCAAGGACCACAACCCAGAACTCCTGGCAGTGTGCCCTTAAGCAGGTCTCTTCCCCTCTGTGTAAAGGGCCTGGGGGTTCTGCCAAGGTCTCAGAGGTCAGGCCCACCCCTGCCCTCAGCCCTGACCCCAAAGCCTGCACCATGGTGACCCGGGTGGCCACTGGGTGGCACTGTGGAGTCACCGCCAGCTGGCAGCCACCCCAGGAAGCCCAGTCTAGTGGAGATTGCCCAAAAGACCTCAGAGGAGGCAAAACTGGGTCTCAAAGGGTTTCTGTGCTGCCATCATTTCAGACAAGGAAACCAAAGCCCAGAGAGGGACAGGCAGCTTGCCAAAATCACACAGCTAGTCTGAGAAGAAAGAAAAAAAAAAGTCTTTTAGTGAACACCTATTATGTACCCAGGTGGCGCTAGTGGTAAAGAATCTGCCTGCCAAGGCATGAGATGCAAGGGATATCGGTTGGATCCCTGGGTTGGGAAGATCACCTGGAGGAGAAAATGGCAACCCACTCAAGTATTCTTCCCTGATCACTCCCATGGACAGAGGAGCCCGGTGGGCTATGGTTCATGGGGTCACAAAGAGTCAGACACGACTGAGCACACACGCACGCACACACACACGCACGCACACGAACACACACACATGCATGTGTGCACACACGTGTGTGTACACATGTGCACACGAACACACAGAGACACAGGTATGTGCACAGATGCACACACATGCGCATGAACATACATACACGTGCAGCATGCACACACACAAGCGTGTGTGCGCACACACTCGTACATGAACATATGTGCGTACACACACACATACGCACACACACATGTGCACGCACCTGCATACACACATATGCGCATGAACACAGAGAGACACATGCATGCACGCACACACGTGTGTGCACACATGCACACGAACACAGAGACACCCGTATGTGCACACATGCACACACACATGCGCATGAACACACACGCAGTGTGTGGACACACAAGCATGTGTGTGCACACACGTACACGAACACATGTGCATGCGCACACACATGCGCACACAGACACGTACACACATATGCGCATGAACACACAGAGAGACATACACACATGCGTGCGCACATGCACACACAAGCGCACATGCACACGCATGCACACGAACAAGCACAGAGACACACGTGTGTGTGCATGCACACACGTGTGCACGTGTGCACACATACATGCGCTCGCGCACACACACACACATACACAAACTATGTTCCCAGTCTGCAACTATCTTCTCCAGATCTCATATCTGCCCAAGGACATGAGAACCATTCTCCCATTTTCCAGATGGGGACACAGGCACAGAGAGCCTGTAAGACCTACAGGAAGGATGATAATAGTAACAGTTGTACTGAGCGCCACCTGTCCTGAATGTTGTCAGTGCAGCTGGCCAGTCCCACCACAAGGCCGAGGCCTGGACTCCAGGATCAACCCGTTTTAAAGAGATGGAAACTGAGGCTCAGAGAGTGGAAGGCCTTTGCAGAGGTCACACAGCCGGGGAGTATCTGTTGCCAGGACTTACTCCTATACAGAGAGGATTTCGCTGATTCTTGTCCTCTCCCCCAAGTACTCAGGCTCTCCCCCAAGTCTCAGGCACCTCCCGTCCAGCGTGACCAGACCTAAGCCAGACCTATCCTTCCAGGGCTCCAAGAAGACCAAGCCCCTTCCCCAAAGCCAGAGCTGTCCAGACTGGGCTCCACAGCTGGCTGAACTGGGCTGCCATCAAGTGTCTGGTGCCCACTGGAGCTCGGAAGTGTGTGGAGGAGTCCCTACAACTCTCCACATGGCCCCACAGTCCCTGGACCAGACATGAGCTCGGGGTGCTGCTGCCTATGTGAGAATTCTCTCCAGGGTGCCCTAAAGGAAGAGGGTGCTGGGGTGAGAGCCTCAGAGAAAAAGCCACGGAAAGATGGTGCCGTAGGAAAAACAGAGGTAGCGTAGAGGCAGCGACAGAAAGAGAACAAGAGAGCCAAAAAAAGAGAGAGGAACAAATTCAAACAAAACAGGGGAACCAGCCAAGCCAGAGATAGGGGCAAGGAAAGATGCTTATCAGGACAGACAGAACAGAGAGAGGGAGACAGACAGAGATAAGGAGAGGCAGGCATTCTCAGAGACAGATAAGGACCAAGGGACAGAGTCACAGCGACAGAGAGGGACGTGCTGGAGCTGGAGACCCAGAGAGAGACAAGCTCCGAGAGAAGGGCCGCAGGGGGAATCCTCAGGTGAGAGGGACCAGGAGGCTGGGCAGGGAGAAAGCCACTGAAAACGAAGGGCTGGAGGAGGCTCAGAGGAGCCAAGAAAAAGAGATCCGAGGGAAGCCAAGAGGAAGGTGAGACTGTGCAGAGAGCAGAGGAAGGGGAAGTCTGGATGGGGAAGCTGGGAGGGAGGAAGATGAGACAGTCCGAGGGTGGAGGCCAGGGCAGGGCAGGGCTGGCCCTGTGGCCAGGGATCCTGGCAGCCTGGAGACCCTACCCGGGCCTGGGATGCTGGGCGGCCAGGGCCCTCTGCTCACCACCTGCCCCTGCACCCTGGAGCCTCCCCAGGCAGTGAGGGCCTGGTCCAGACCCTGGACAGCACAGCCCGGGAGAATGGACACCCTGACATCTTCCATTTCCGCCCACTCAGCAGGCCCCAAGCATGTCGTTTGCATAAAACAATATTCCTGTGGGGGATGCTAATGGGCCCTGCTATTTTTGCCTCTCCTGGATCGTGGTTTGCATATATTTGCATACCCTGGGAGAATTAAGCCAGGATCATGTAAATGAGCCCACCAGCTCGGGGGTGAGGGAGGCTCCTGGCTCCTTGCCTCCCTACAGGCTGCAGAGGCCTCAGCCACCACCCACCCGCACCCCCAGGGCTGCCCGGGCGAGACTGGTTGACATGAAGGCTCCGTTGAATGCATCTCCCATCCTTAGGCCACTGTGTACCAGGTTTCAGGTAGCCAGAGGGAGCTTTCAAAAACACAGATCTGCACACGTCACATCTTCCTTGAAAGCTTTCATGGCTTCTGAGGTCTGAGGATAAAGGTGCAAACCCCACTAGAGACACAGGGGTGAGTCCCCACCACCCCCCGCCCCTAACCCGCATTCCCCCTCCCTCCAGACACATGGAGCTTCCGCCTCTCCACTCTCACCAGGCTTTTGTGCGCCACAGGCCCTTTGCACGTGCCAGCCCTGCTGGCTGCAATGTGTTTTCCTTTCCTCTTCACTCACTTACATCTAATTCATCCTCCAGACGCCAGCAGAGTACCACTTCCTCAGGGAAGCCTTCCCATCATCTCCAGCCTCCCGAAACTTATTTCCCCTTCTGCAAACTGGGAACAGTAGAAAATTTCTTCTTCAAAGGGCTGTGTATATCAGATGCATATCAGCCACGGTGCATAGTGAGCCCTCAAGAAACAGACAGGTATTCTGTTATTATTGGGCCTCCCAGGTCGGCACTAGTGCGGGAGATGTAAGAGACCAGGGTTTGATCCTTGGGTCAGGAAGGTCCCCTGGAGGAGGGCATGGCAACCCACCCCAGCATTCCTGCCTGGAGAATACTGTGGACAGAGGAGCCTGGCGGGCTACAGTCCCTAGGCTCTCACAGGCCTACATGACTGGAGCAACCTAGCATGCACGCACGCTCTCCGTTATTATTGTTGTTGCTCCCTCTTGTTTCGGTGTCAGGAGTTTGGTCCAGTCCCCAGCACAGCCCAAGAAACAGAGCACATCCACGCTGCCTTCTCCTCCCGTGGCTCATATCCTGCAGCCTCGTAGAAGAGAATGAGGCTCAGGACATGTCTGAGTCTCAGCGCAGCTGAGCCACACTTACCCTGAAGACGAAGTGTTTCCTTTCCAGAAAGTTCTACCCTTGACATCAAAGGTCTCTCCTGTTCAACAAACCAACAGCTGTTTAATTATTGGAGACGCTCGTCAGTCAGGGCAGGGATCAGCCTGGCTGGATTCTCGCGGGGGCCAGTGTGCTCCGTGTGCAGGCATCTGTGGTTGGGAGGCGGACAGGGCCAGGTCTGGACACAGGCTCTGGAGGAGGGTGTGGTGGGGAGGAAGGTGCTGACAGGCGATGTTCCTCCAGCCTGCTGCATCCTGCTCTTCCCAGCAGACATCGGGATGTTGGGAAAGAAGATGGACACCCCACCCTGGTCCAGCTGACACAAGGGCATCTGCTTGTGTGGGCTGAGAGATCCCCAGGTCTGCCTTGGAAGGTTCCCACCTGGTAGTCATGGTTCCTCATATCTGGAGCCTCAATCTTTTCAGCTGAAGGAAGCAGGGGGTCTTTTGTAGAACTACAGAGGGGTTCCGGGAGACTTCCCTAGAGGCCCAGTGGTTAACACTTCACCTTCCAGTGCAGGGGGTGTGGGTCTGATCCCTGGTTGGGAAGCTAAGATCCCACACGCCTCAGGGCCGAAAAAGCAAAACGTAAAACAGAAGCAATATGGTAACAAATTCAAATAAAAGGTCCACATTGGGAAAAAAAAAAGACTCTGCTCTTTCGAAGGCCACAGGTTCAAGCCTTGGTCAGGGAGCTAAGATCTCATATGACATGCTGCATGGCATGGCCAAATTAAAAAATAATAATAAAATATAAAAGAAAGGGCTTCAGCCTCACTCCATCCTCCAAGCCCCTCTGAGTGGATATGAATGTCAGTTCTGGACACACCAATCCGGCTTCTGTACTTGCAAGCCAAACGCTGCTCAGAACCACCCCCAGAGACTCACTTTTCCCATCTGAGAAATGGGGACAGCACTCAGGCTTACTTCATTCATGGGGCTGGGGCAAGAGTTAAAACAGGGCAGGCAGCTCTGCACATAGTAAGAGCTCCGTAAGTGAATCTCCTGTATTGTGACAATTGTCACGAGGTCTTAGGTTTTCACTGGGTTTATCACCATCTCCTCATGTGACTGGGCAAGTTCTTACTCGCTGTGGGACTCAGTTTCCCCATTTGAATAAGTAAAGCACAGGGGCTTGTCCAGATGGTCCCCTGGGACTTTTAGTATTTTACCATTTCCAGTCCCAAGTTCTGTCTCTTGAATTCTATGTTTCTCTGCAGCCACGACTGAATTCACCCATTTCCCACAAGCAGCAGCCCAAAGGGTCAAAAGGTTATCTCGAAAATATAATTCCCAAAGGAGAGAGATCCTCCATAACTCCCCTTCCCCACTCTGCCCACGATCGCCCCTCCAAAAGGCCCCTCCACAGAGGAAGCAGCCACAGTGACCCAGCACCTACTGTGGGCCAGGCACTGTTCTACATACAGCCGTGAGGGACAACCAAGGCCTCCGTTTTACAGGGGCACAGAGAGGTTAAGCAACTTCCCCAGGATCACACAGCTCAAAAGTAACCCAGCTGGGATCTGAACCCCGGCCATCAGGTCCTCAACCCCAACGCTCCCATCAGCAAACGATGGAATATCGGGCGTGTGACAGACAGATGGCAGGTGACATTTGGGTAAGGAGAGCCTTTGCTGTCATGGACACTGCCCTGATCTCTAAAGATGCCCCAGACGGGCCTCACAGGGTCATGTCAGGAGGCCTGCTCGGTCCAGGGGAGGCCAGACCACCCCCTCTTCCCAGCCTGTTCTTTTAAAGAAGATCCAATTATCTCAGCCGTGGTGCACACAAGTGCCCTGATGAGCTGAAAAGGGAAAATGAGGAGCCTATGTCACATGCTGTCGGGGATAATTAGAGGTAACATCACTTTTAAGGAAACAAGCCTGTGGCCAATTGCTCAGGACTGAGCCAGTCAGTGGCCAGCAGGGGCAGTGGGGATAAGGGAGGCAATCTGCCCCAGATCACGTGGCCTGCACGTGGCAGGGGCCGCGGGCTGGGTTGGGTGGCCAAGATGGGTGACTGCCAACCCCCAGCCAATGCTCTCCCTGCCCCAGGGGTTCCTGAGAGCTGCTCTGGTATGTATTCGGGGTGGATGTGTGAGCAAGGGCCTGCTTGCTCCCTCAAGGCAGGACGATGGCTTGCCAGCCCAGGGGCATGAGCTGGGTGGCCTCAGGGAAAGGAAGATAGGTTAGGGCCGTCAACTCACAGCCACTCTGGCACTGTTTATCAAGCATCTCTTATGCACCATGAGGATACANGTGGATGTGTGAGCAAGGGCCTGCATGCTCCCTCAAGGCAGGACGATGGCTTGCCAGCCCAGGGGCATGAGCTGGGTGGCCTCAGGGAAAGGAAGATAGGTTAGGGCCGTCAACTCACAGCCACTCTGGCACTGTTTATCAAGCATCTCTTATGCACCATGAGGATACAGCCTGAAAGTGTCTTCTAAGCAGAAAGGGCAGTGTGTGCAAAGGCCCTGAGGTAGAGGCAGGCTTGGACGTACTTGAGGCCATGCCAGAAGTTCAGCTCGGTAGGAGCAAGGATGCTTGGGAGAAGACAGAACCAGATGAGCTTCTTTTAAAAGCTGAGCCACTGGCGTTTCTCGAGGATTCCTCTATGCATGGCATTGGGCTCCATCTGCCCCACAGAAAGGCTCTGAAATGAATCAAAGGTCATAGATGAGGAGTCTGAATTTCACAGAGGTGAAGTCATTGCCAAGGTCCCATGGGTAACATGTGGCAGAAGTGGATTCCTTTTCTAACACGACTTGTCCCAGGAGGCCAAGCCCACTTGCCCCAAACCATAGCTTTCCAACAGGAGAGAGCCTGAAGGTGACCTTGAAAGGCTGGTAACGGGAAAACTGAACACAACAGGGGGGTAAGGTGCCCGCTGCCAGGCTGAGAATCTGCCGTCCTTGCATCGGCCCCCACAAGTGCCATTTGGAGGCAGCCACAGTAAAGGAGAAACCACCGAGGGGAACTGTAATGACGGAGCCAACACACTAGTTTTCTGTGAGCCAACAGGCATTTTCCTTTTCTTTGAAATTCACCACCCTAGAGCATTCCCAAATAGTTTTGGGCACACAAACTCTTTGAGGTGTCTTTTAAAAATCCATGGTTCCAAGCCATTTGAACTTGGAATGCTGCNAAGGAGAAACCACCGAGGGGAACTGTAATGACGGAGCCAACACACTAGTTTTCTGTGAGCCAACAGGCATTTTCCTTTTCTTTGAAATTCACCACCCTAGAGCATTCCCAAATAGTTTTGGGCACACAAACTCTTTGAGGTGTCTTTTAAAAATCCATGGTTCCAAGCCATTTGAACTTGGAATGCTGCTAACTGTACCCACTTTGGAGAATCGCTCAGTGTGTGTGTGTGTGTGTGTGTGTGTGTGTGTG
>SJYA01002485.1:223221-233659 GCA_006410615.1 Neotragus moschatus | reverse complement strand
CATTGTCAGTTTCTTGTTCCATCATCCGTGTCCTGGACCATGAGCTGCCAAGGGCAGGGACTAGGCTTCCATCACCATAGCAACCCTCAAACTGGCACAAGACCTAGTGTATGGTGGATATTTGTTGAAGGAAGGGAGGATTACGGGGTGGAGAGACACAGTGAAGCTCCACATCGGTGCCTCACATCCACGGGCAATGAATTAAGTCCCTGATCTGAATTTAAGAGTTAAATAATGCCACACATATATTACAAAAGTTAGGTAAATTTCGCCTTCCCCCATGTCATTACCGAGAAAGCTGCCAACTTCTAGATTGTAATTATGCACATGAATAATGAAATTAGCATATCTACCAGCTCACTCCCTGCTCATCACATACCAGCAAGAGCCATGTGTTCTGATTCCAAATCACCTACCTCTGGAGGCTGGCTGGGCTCTGGGCTCTGGCACAGCCCCTGGGGAGAGGTTGCAAGTCTACCCTGCACACCCTTGGCCTGGGGGAAGGGGCTTCAGGGAGCCCCTAGAGACCCTCCTGGATGGAGAGCTCAGGTCTGATCAGCCTTTAACCTCATCCAGTGGGTGGATGGGAACCATCGGTTGCACCAGCCATGGCGGGGGGTTGAGGCGGTGGAATAGTGATGCTAGGAAGAGGACCTGAGTCCTGGGTTCACTCTGCACCACTGTGGGCCTGCGGACGGGCCTCCTCTCCCACTGTGAAATGGGCATGGTAATACTATCTGTTTTGTTGAGGATGATGGGTAAACAGGATGTGCTTGGAAAAGCAGGGTCCGGATGCAAACAGACTTGGGTTCAAGATACAGCTTCACCACTCCTCTGCTACATGAGGTCACTCTGAGCCTCAGTTTCCCCGTCTGTAGAATGGGTATGATCAGGCAAGTGGAAGAATCCAGTGAAGTTCCACTGTGCTCACATCATATAATAAACAGTAAACATCGGTTATTGCAGATGTCTTTGTGGAGACGGGTGTTTATGCCTCAGTCTGAGGGATGTCATTCTCTGTGATGGACTGAATGTTTGTACCCTCCCAAATTTGTATATTGAAACCCTACCCTCCCCGGGATGGTATTAGGAGGTGGGGGTGGTGCCTCTGGAAGGTAATTAGGATTCAATGAGTTCGTGAGGGTGCAGTCCTCATGATGGGATTACAGTCTTTATTAATGTAAAAGCCCTTCCTCCCAGCTCCGTGAGGATACTGCAAAATGTGGGTAGTGTGTAACCTGGAAGAAGGCTCTCCCCAGAGCCTGACCATGCCAACACCCTGATCTTGGACTCCTCAGCTCCAGAACTGTGAGAAGGGAATGTCTTTTTTATAAGCCCCCCTAGTCTGCAGTATAGCTGTCATGGCAGCCCAAGCTGAGGAAGGTACAGGCTTCCAGCAGGAATCCTCGTCACGAAATGGGACCAAAATAAAACCCAGGGCTTGGGGCTTCCCTGGTGGCCCAGTGGTTAAGAATCTGCCTGCCAGAGCAGGAAACACTGGTTCAGCCCCTGGTCTGGGAAGATCCCGCATGCCATGGGACAACGAAAGCCCATGCGCCACTTTAAGAGAAGCCACTGGAAGAAGACCATGCACCGCAACGGAAAGCGGTCCCTTCTTGCCGTAACCAGAGAGAGCCCACGTGCGACCGTGAAGACCCAGCGCAACCAAAAGTTTAAAAATTAAGGCGAAAAAAAGAAGTCTGCACTTGGGTCAACTCTGCCTCTCCACTGGGCATCCTCAGCTCCTGCATCCCCCTGTAATCGTACCAGAAGGCCAAGTTCTCGACTCTCTCCACCTCGACTCCACCCCAGCTGCCTTCCCTCCGTGGAGCTGAAGCTGTGAGCAGGCGAAGAACGGGCCCAGCCCGAGACTGTCCGGCTCAAGCGTACCCGTGCATTCGAACTCTTCTCCTGGGCTCCCTGTGGGCAATGCAGGAGGCTGTGGGGAGCCGGTGAATGCTTGAGAGCAGGGGAGAGGTGGATGCAGAATTTGACTTTGCAAATTATCAATGTCAGGTTGCTCCGGGGGCCTTTATCCAGACCCCCCGGACCCCACAGAGAAAGACCCAGAGGCTCAGCTGGTGCCACGATTGCCTCCTGACTTTCCTCCTCGGTTTTGCAGGGCTGGCTGGCTGGCTTTGGCCCAAGCCCGCGAGCTTCCCAAACTGGCTAGGCATCTTCACAGGCATGGCCGTTGCCCCCTCGGAGGGCCAAGCTGGGCCAGGCCACTTCCTGGCACTCATCATCTAAAGGTTTGCCACCGTGAGCTCAACATCCGTGCCCAGTGACTGACTGGGTCCCTACCGTACCCATTTCACAGATTAGAGATGAGACAATCCCAGATTCATGGAGTCGATGGAAGCATTCAGCTGAGACCCATGGGGCTGGGCATCTTCAGAAGAAGAGGCTAATTCGAAAGAACGAAATAATGCCATTTTCAGCAACACAGATGGACCTAGAGATGATCGTCAAATGTCATCCGATACCACTTAGACGTGGACTCTAAACAAAATTAATAATAATACAAATGAAGTTATTTACCAAACAGAAACAGATTCACAGTCTTATGGTTACCAAAGGGAAAGACAGGCGTGAGGGACAAATTAGGAGGAGAGAATTAACAGATACACACACTGTACATAACCTAGATAAGCAAGGATTTACTTTATAGCACAAGGAACTGTGTTCAATATTTTGTAATAACCTATATGGAAAAGACTATGAAAAGAGTATATATTTATTATATATGTTCTGTATATAAATAATATATATTATTTTAATATATATATATTAAATCACTTGGCTATAACCTGAAAATAATGCAGCAATATAAATCAACTAGACTTCGGTTTTTTTAAAAAAAGAGGAGGCTGCACATCATCTGTATTTTTACAAGCTCCTCCACACTTCGGGTCCCCATAGCCTGTGCAAGACACACCCCATGTAGGTAGATACTGTCTCTTATACACATCTCATCACAGAGAATGACATCCCTCAGACTGAGGCATAAATACCCGTCTCCACAAAGACACCTGCAATAACCGATGTTTACTGTTTATTATGTGATGTGAGCACAGTGGAACTTCATTGGATCCTTCCACTTGCCTGATCATACCCATTCTACAGATGGGGAAACTGAGGCTCAGAGTGACCTCATGTAGCAGAGGAGTGGTGAAGCTGTATCTTGAACCCAAGTCGGTTTGCATCCGGACCCTGCTTTTCCAAGCACATCCTGTTTACCCACCATCCTCAACAAAACAGATAGTATTACCATGCCCATTTCACAGTGGGAGAGGAGGCCCGTCCGCAGGCCCACAGTGGTGCAGAGTGAACCCAGGACTCAGGTCCTCTTCCTAGCATCACTATTCCACCGCCTCAACCCCCCGCCATGGCTGGTGCAACCGATGGTTCCCATCCACCCACTGGATGAGGTTAAAGGCTGATCAGACCTGAGCTCTCCATCCAGGAGGGTCTCTAGGGGCTCCCTGAAGCCCCTTCCCCCAGGCCAAGGGTGTGCAGGGTAGACTTGCAACCTCTCCCCAGGGGCTGTGCCAGAGCCCAGAGCCCAGCCAGCCTCCAGAGGTAGGTGATTTGGAATCAGAACACATGGCTCTTGCTGGTATGTGATGAGCAGGGAGTGAGCTGGTAGATATGCTAATTTCATTATTCATGTGCATAATTACAATCTAGAAGTTGGCAGCTTTCTCGGTAATGACATGGGGGAAGGCGAAATTTACCTAACTTTTGTAATATATGTGTGGCATTATTTAACTCTTAAATTCAGATCAGGGACTTAATTCATTGCCCGTGGATGTGAGGCACCGATGTGGAGCTTCACTGTGTCTCTCCACCCCGTAATCCTCCCTTCCTTCAACAAATATCCACCNAGGAGGGTCTCTAGGGGCTCCCTGAAGCCCCTTCCCCCAGGCCAAGGGTGTGCAGGGTAGACTTGCAACCTCTCCCCAGGGGCTGTGCCAGAGCCCAGAGCCCAGCCAGCCTCCAGAGGTAGGTGATTTGGAATCAGAACACATGGCTCTTGCTGGTATGTGATGAGCAGGGAGTGAGCTGGTAGATATGCTAATTTCATTATTCATGTGCATAATTACAATCTAGAAGTTGGCAGCTTTCTCGGTAATGACATGGGGGAAGGCGAAATTTACCTAACTTTTGTAATATATGTGTGGCATTATTTAACTCTTAAATTCAGATCAGGGACTTAATTCATTGCCCGTGGATGTGAGGCACCGATGTGGAGCTTCACTGTGTCTCTCCACCCCATAATCCTCCCTTCCTTCAACAAATATCCACCATACACTAGGTCTTGTGCCAGTTTGAGGGTTGCTATGGTGATGGAAGCCTAGTCCCTGCCCTTGGCAGCTCATGGTCCAGGACACGGATGATGGAACAAGAAACTGACAATGNGTGGCCGCCCCAGGGGGTGGGAGAGAAGGGGCTAGAAAATAAGGACGGAGCAGGGAGGCCTGGGGGCCCGGGTGAGGCCCATCCTTGACCTCCACCCCCTTCTCCAGCTGCGTCGGCGCGGGTCATCCCGGCCAGCCCGCCACCCCACCTGTGCGTCCCGGCTGATAAGTCGACCCCTGGCCACGGCTCCTGGAGGGCGCATGCCCGGGGCCCCCATGCTGACAGCTCTGAGCACCTCTCTCTTCATCACTCTCTCTTTGCTCTCGGTCCCCATCTCTTTCTCTGGCTACCTCTCCATGGGCTTCTCTGATGCTCTCCACATCCTCCCTGCCCTGCCGCCACCAGGCACCCCCTCTGGCCTCCCGGTCCTGATGACGGAGGACAGTGGTAAAGAGGTCCTCGAAGGTGTGGTTAAACCAGAAGCCTAAAGCACCGGCGAGGACGCCGGGAGTCACCAAATTATCTGCTAAGTCCCTTGGGAATCCCTCTGCTTCTCTCTGTCCCCATCGCCGCCGCGCCCCCACCCCGCCACTCCAGGGGACCATCGTCTTATACTTGGGCGGCTGTGGCAGCCTCCCCTCTGGTCTCCCAGCCTCCATCCTGTCCCTAGAACCCAAGCCAGCAGAAGCTTTTTTATTCTCTCAATCGTGAAACGTAAGAAACATACGGCAAAGCACAGAAAACGTAGTTTTGCACAATTTCATGATTAATTATCCAGCAAACATCTACACGCCAGACGAAAAACGAGATCTCAGAAACACCTGCTCACCCCTCTTTCATACCACGCCTTCCCCTCCTCCTGACTCTGATGACCATCACTTCCTGGGTTTTCTTTAGATCAGAGAGAAACATGGTTTCCTATTGCCTATTTTTGGACTTTATATAAATGGAGTAATAGTGTTATTACTATTATTCTTACCAATAATGCCAGTGCTATTTTGTGTCTGGCTTCCCCGCCTTCAATGCTGTGCAGCAAGACGCGTTCGTCTTGTTGCCAGGAGCTAAGGGTCGTTCGTTTTTCACTGCTGTGTAACATTCCACTGTGTGAGCACAGCAGAGTTTCTTCATCTGTTTCACTCTTGTTAGGTTCTGTGTTGTTGCCCGTTTGGGACTAGTTGAAGGTTGCAGTTTTACCTTCCGGTGCCTGAGTACGTGGCATGTAGAAGTTTTATACTCAGTGATCAAACACGAGACCAAAGAAAGCTGCACTATGAAAAACTAAAATCACTTGTTTCCTGCAAGACTTGTCAGAGCCTTTAACGGATCAACGTGTTGACGCGCTCTGTGACTCTCCAGAAGGACCGTCTCCGTGCCAGGCCCAGGTGATTCGAAGGTGGATAAATCGGCCTTAGTGGGTGAATGGGGTGGATGGAAAGTACTGGCTTCAGAATCCAGTCACTGCCTCTTGCTGGTTTGCTGTGAAGGTTTGGGCAAATCCCTTGCCCTCTCTGAGCTTCGATGTATTCATTTGCAAAATACCAGTTGAGAAATTGTGATTCCCTAAGAGACTTCCCCCTCTGACACTAAAATGCTCATGTGCAATTTTTTTTCCGCATGAATTCTTGTTCACTGTTCACCGTTTTAACTGATCAAGCCCTGGAGGAGGGGATGCCTGACCTGCATCTTGAGTATTTGGATAGGGGTCGGGTCGGAGCAGCAAGACCATGTGGGTAGAATACGGACCTCCCGGAGCTAGCTCGTCGTTGTCGTTCGGTTACTCAGTCGCGTCTGACTCTGCAGCACCATGGACTGCAGCACGCCAGGCTTCCCTGTCCTTCACTGTTTCCGAAGTTTGCTCAAACTCGTGCCCATTGAGTCCATGATACCATCTCATCCTCTGTCGCCCCCTTCTCCCCCTGCTCTCAATCTTTCCCAGCATCAGGAGCTAGTTTAGGGGGAAGTAAGAGGAGGCTTGGGGCATGTATGGAGGGTTCATCCAGTGGAAAGTGAAAGAGAAATGAGTTACACAAATCAAGTCACCTCCTTGACACCCCCCTTCTATCCTTACCCCACCATCATGGGAGCCACGAAGAGACAGGCTTGCAACATCATAGCCTAGAGGATGCATTCTCAGCAACGGTGAACTTTGCCCATCGGGGAAAAACAACAACAAAAATCTCACAGCTACACAGACAGAGCAAGAATACTTTTCCAATATATCTGTGGTATTAAAATTTCACCAGAGGGAGAAGGGACAAGTTGGGAGAAATGTCTAAAATGCTTCCTTACGAGGGCAATAATGTTTTAAAGGCTGAGGACAGCTTGATCTGTAGATGCCCAATTCAAACGCCCCAGGGGCCAGGCTGGAAACTTAGAGAATCCAGTAAGTGGTATAGGAGGCAATAAGGAAGGGTGGGGACTGTGGCAAACTGGCCCACCCACCTGAAATGCACCATTTCCCCCCCCCCCTTTTTTTTTTCATTACCGTTCAGGCCAACAAAGCACACCTGTGGGCTGGGTCAGTCCTGCCATCCACAAGTTTGCAGCCCCAAATTTCAATAAAGAGCCAGACCAGACCCAGTTTCCAGAGCTGATGCCAAGACAGGGCTCAGTCTGCCTCCATGCCAGTTGGCTGCCGCCACAGGAGAGGCGCCCCCCACCCCCACCCCAAACACACACCATCCCAGCAGCTTCCTCCAGCATCCTCCTGCCGACAGGCCCCGAAGCCTTGCTCCACAGCGCTCACACATGCCTATGACAGGGACTAATGCTGCATGGTGCGTAATTAATGATACTGAATAAATATGCAGATTGGCAATCACCGATTGACGGCTGTGATCAGGTTCCTGAACGTCAGCTAGTTGATAGGCTGCCTGTAATCACCGTTTTCAGTGCGGCTTTCTCCAGCACGTGTGCAAACCAGTCACTGGCGAGGGTAGGGGGCTGTCCCGAGGCCCTGTCGGTTCTAAGAGATGCAGACCCTGCGTTGGAACCTCCTCTTGTTGCTCCAGGTGAGGCATTCTTGACTCCTGGCTCTTCTCCATCCGTCACACAAAAGGGGTGGACCGAATGCCATGTCATTGTTCAGGAATGTATCATTATTGCCGTTTCACAGAAATAGAGCAGTTCAGAGAGGGTATTTTGCTCAGGGTCCTACAGCTTAAATAGATGGGGAGGCCAGGATTCCCACCCAATCTGTTGACTCCAACCCCTCCTTTCTTTTTCCCAATAGTTTCTGACCTCCTGATGGTGCAACAGGGGAGAAAAGAGAATTTACTCACTGATTCATCCAGTTTATCTTAGGCACATCTGCTGTGCCGGGTGGCGTCCCAGACACGGGACACAGCCGTGAACCAGAGACAAAATCCTACCTTCGAGAGGACCATGTTTAGGGTCGGAGGCTGTTTTGAGAGCCTCAGAGCGAGCATCCCGCTGTGTGCAACTCATGGAGGAGGTGGTGACTGAACGGGGTTTTGCGGAGTGGAAAGCATTTGGGAAGGAGGAGACCATGGGAAAGCTGACTTCGAGGGCAAGGGCAGTGGAACACGTGTGGAGGCGGGGAAATGAAAGGCGTCGCGTGAGAAGAGGCAGATGGGCGTTTAGAGGGCGGCGGGGGGAGGGTGGCAGTGGAGGGACAGGGAGTCGGGCGGCGAGATCCCTGCACGCCAGGCTGAGGAGAATGGGCTGGGGTGAGTCCGGGACCTGTGCCTGCAGCGCGGAGCAGAAGCCAGCATCAGGGGCTTTCTTGGGCACTGCAGTGGGTCTTTTTCTTTCCTTTCTTATATTTATATTTTTATGTGTTTATCTGGCTACTCTAGGTCTTAATCACAGCACACGGGATCTTCTGTCTTCGTTGCGGCATGCAGGGTCTTTGCTTTGGCATGCGAACACTTAGTTGCAGCATGTGGGATCGAGTTCCCTGACTGCGGATCGAACCAGGGCCCCCTGCATTGGCAGCGTGGAGTCTTAGCCCCTGGACCCCCAGGGAAGACCCTGCAGTGGGTCTTTGTTGACGGCTGTCCCTGTATGTACCTCCGCTCACCCATCAGTCACGTGTTCNATCGAGTTCCCTGACTGCGGATCGAACCAGGGCCCCCTGCATTGGCAGCGTGGAGTCTTAGCCCCTGGACCCCCAGGGAAGACCCTGCAGTGGGTCTTTGTTGACGGCTGTCCCTGTATGTACCTCCGCTCACCCATCAGTCACGTGTTCACAGTCACATACACACTCACACACTCTCCAGTGTTCACACTCACTCTGGGTTGCATAGCATCCGGAAGCGTCCTCTGCCAGAATCAGAAGCTGCAGTTTGCCCGGCCTTGCAGTGTCCAGCATAGGAAGCCCTGGCTACAGACAGCAGGACCCCAGAGAGAGCCACGTGCCAGGGCCCTGACCTAAAGCTGATGGCACCATCACTCTGGGAAGTGGGGAGGAAGCCCCCTTGGTCCCAGAGCCCAGCATCTGGGTTCTGGGCTCCTGCATCGGGGAACCTCCCTCTGCCTTCCTGCCTGGCTGCTCTGGTCCCGGGAGGTAGATGGTCTCCGAGATAAGAGCACAGGCCTCAGAGGCAGTGGCAGGTTCCCGTCCAGCTTCACTGCTTCCTTGGGCAAGTTCCTTACCTCCGTGTGGCCTCAGTATTTTCACCTGTAAAGAATAGATGCCTTTGAGCTGTGGTGTTGGAGAAGACTCTTCAGAGTCCCTTGGACTGAAGGGAGATCAAACCAGTCCATTCTCAAGGAAATCAACCCTGAATATTCCTTGGAAGGACTGATGCTGAAGCTCCAATACTTTGGCCACCTGATGCGAAGAGCTGACTCACTGGAAAAGACCCTGATGCTGTGAAAGATTGAGGGCAGGAGGAGAAGCAGAAGACAGAGGATGAGATGGTTGGATAACATCACCAATCCAGTGGACATGAGTTTGTACAAGCTCCAAAAGGTGGTGAGGGACAGGGAAGCCTGGTGTGCTGCAGTCCATGGGGTCACAAAGAGTCGGACACGACTGAGTAACTGAACAACAACCACCACCTCAGGGGCTGAGTCTAAATAACATGATTCATACAAAGCACTTGGCGCTTGTCTACGGCAAAGCTCTCCATAAATATCAGCTCTTATGTATTGTTGGGCTTCCCAGGTGGTGTGAGTGGTAAAGAACCCACCTGCCAATGCGGGTGGACACTAGAGACTCCGGTTTGATCCCTGGGTTGGGAAGACTCGCTGGAGGAGGGCACGGCAATGCAGTCCAGTGTTCTTGCCTGGAGAATCCCCATGGAGAGAGGAGCCTGGCAGGCTGCCGTCCATGGGGTCACAGAGAGCTGGACATGACTGAAGTGACTTAGCATGCACGCACATGCATTTTTGATCCTTATATTTGTATTAGGATTTTGGAAGAGGGTTACTATTCTGCGTAAGTGCTAATGGAGGCGTGGCAGGGAGCCGGGAGTTCGTAGAAATCGGAGGGGAAGAGGCCAGGGTAACCAGAAGCCACAGAATTGGGGGGACCGATTAGTCACGGAATCAACAAGCAGCCTTGTGACACCATTCAGTGCTGCCTGAAGGCCATGCCGACTCACCAGGGAGAGGGTGTGTTAGCTGCTCAGTCGTGTCTGATTCTTTATGACCCCATGGACTATAACCCACCAGGTTCTTCTGTCCGTGGAATTCTCCAGGTAAGAACACTGGAGCAGGCTGCCATTTCCTTCTCCAGGGGATCTTCCTGTCCCAGAGATCTAACCCAGGTCTGCCACACTGCAGGCAGAGTCTTTACCGTCTGAGCCATCAGGGAAGCCCAAAGTATTAAGTTCTTTATTTTATCTATTAATCTGGCTGCACTGGGTCTTAGTCGCAGCCTGCAGGATCTTAGCTGCCACACGTGGCATCTAATCCCCCAACCAGGGATGGAACCTGGGGCCCTGCATTGGGAGGGTGGAATCTTAGCCACTGGACCACCAGGGAAGTCAAGGAGAGGTTACCCCCAGGCTCATTCCTGCGGCGTCCCCAAGGCCCAGGGTCACAACTTCACCCTGTGAGCAAAGCCAAGAGCCTGCATACCTGCTCCCACCCCGCCCGCCCTCCCGCA
>SJYA01002485.1:188801-213971 GCA_006410615.1 Neotragus moschatus | reverse complement strand
TGCAGGGCGGGGGCTGGGGCTGGAGTTGGGGGGGAGCTCAAGTCCTGATTAAAGAATGCGCTTCCCGGGGCGGCCTGGTTTGCATTACCCCTGGCCGGGCCGGCTCCAGCCTGACAGCTGGACACACTTTTCCAGGGTGCGGGGAAGGGAGTTGGACCGTCTGTGTGCACACATGCGTGGGCTCCGGCCCGGACAGCCCCGTAATGGCTTTCGCATGGAAGAGGAAACAAACTTCTCCAAGCTCAAGCACCGATTTTCCTGTCAAGAGATTTCTGGATTCCAGAAGGAAAGAAAAAAAAAGAAAGAAAGAAAGAAAAAAATTATAATCACAAAGAAAAGGGCTTTGCAGTCTGCACAAAAGGGCCTGGAGCCCTGTGAAGTCAGATGCTGAAATGGAACCAGGGTCAGGAGACAATAGCACAGGGACAAAGGGAGAGAGAGGGGCCAGTGACTCTGTGCGGGCAGCGGCTGGGCCTGAGACCCTCCTGGTCCAAGTAGGACAGAGTGGAAACCTCTGCCGCCCGGCTGTCCCACCAGCACTGCCCCCACGCTCCACCCCCTGCTGTCTGTCCACCTCCTTCCCAGGTAGGAGAGCCCAAGGGCATGAACCCAGATTCCAGCATTTGCTCCTGGTTTCAATTCCAGCTCCTTCACCAACAGCTGTGCTGAACCCACAGAGTTCTAGCTTCCTGCCTTGTGAAATGGACCCGTGTGCCTCCTTCCTGGGGCTGAGGGGAGAATCTCCTTGAGCTGGGACCTGCACCTTGCTTGGCTGATGGCCTAGACATCTTCCAGCTGGAGGGAGGTTTTCCTCCTAGGAGGAAAGCACCGGGCTGGAAGGCGGCAAACCCAAGATCCACCCTGGCTCTGGCTTTCATCTCTCTGAGGTGACTCCCAGGCCTCAGTCTGCCCATCTGTAAAATGGGCAGGCAGGACCTGAGCCCTCTCAAGTCCTCCTTCTAGTGTCGTGACCTGCCCTACAGCCTGGCCCACAGAGAAGCTCACAGGACTTCTCCTGCCATTTCTCCCTGCTTCACCGCCTTTGCCTGGAAGGCCCTTCCCCTCACCTACGGTTCTAGGGGAGGTGACTCCTGCTCGGGGAGTCCTCTCTGAATCTCAGCCCACTGGAGTCACAGATTGCATGAGTGTAACCCTAAACAATCCCTTTATGAAGACATAGAAAATTTCCCCTGCCACAGAGCCCATAGTACCCAGCAATACAGTGGCTTGTCTAATTATAAGAAATTGAATATGTATAGGGACCAATTATGTGCCAGGCACTTTAGCCAATAATAGCAAATGAATGGATGGTTGGATGGATGGGTGGATGAAAGGATGGATGGGTGGGGGTGGTGGGTGGATGGATGGATGGGTAGATGAGTGGGTGGATGGATGGATGGGTGGGTAGATTGACGGATGGTTGGATGGATGGATGGGTGAATGGTTAGTGAAAAATAAAACACGTGCTTAGGAGGCACTTATGCCAAGCCCATGCCAAGTCCATGCCAAGCTCTCTACATGAATCATCCAGTTTGATTCTCACATCAACCATTCTCCCCGTTCTACAGCTGAGGAAGCCCAGACACATTAGGTAACTTGCTCAAGGCCACATGGCCAGTGTGGTGGAGACAACATTCAGTCCCTGGCCACTGGTTCCAGATCACATGGGTTCAATCACTCAGCTAGACTGGGGCCAACTTGAAGCGATCATGAGGGTTATCTGTAGAGATGTCTGTCCCCCACCCCACTGGACTGTGGGTCCCTAGGAGCAGGGATGGGGTGGCTCACCTCTATAAGGAGAAGCCTGGATGTAGAACAGAGAGGCAGGGCGAGACCAGCCTGGGAAGTGGCTCCTGATCCCAGGGAGGGTGTTTGGGGCTCATTTTATATCTGTGAAGGACTTCCCTGATGGCTCAGATGGTAGTGTTTGCTTACAATGCGGGAGACCAGGGTTCGATCCCTGGGTTGGGAATATCCTCTGGAGAAGGAAATGGCAACCCACTCCAGTACTCTTGCCAGGAAAATCCCATGGACGGAGGAGCCTGGTAGGCTACAGTCCGTGGGGTCACAAAGAGTCGGACACAAGTGAGCGACTGACTTCACTTACGTCTGTGAGCGATTGTGGAATTAGGCCTGGCTTTGAATCCCTCCTTCTCTCCCACTCTACTGACACAAAGTGACCGGTTACCGGCTGTATGACCTTGGGCTGCATGTGAGCATGTTCAGTTGTGTCTGACTCTCTGCGACCCCGCGGATGGTAGCCCGCCAGGCTGCTCTGTCCATGGGATTCTCCAGGCAAGAATACTGGAGTGCATTGCCATTTCATCCTCCAGGGGATCTTCCTGACCCAGGGATCAAACCCATGTCTCCTGTGTCTCGTCTCCTGCACCACAGGTCAGTGCTTTACCGCTGAGCCACCTATGACCTTGGGCAGGACACTTAATTCTTTTGAGGCTTGGTTTACTCATCTGAGCAATGGGAATGATAAAACCTGCCCTTCAAATTAACACGCTCCTGTTGCAAACACATGCCCACCCAGTTCGGGTCCGGGCATGCCGGGCGGTTGGGGGGGCGGGTGGCGCGGCGCTCCACTCCAGGCAATGTTTCAGGAACAGCAGAACCTCCTGAAGGACTCGCGCCTCCAGGACCCAGCTGGCTTCTGGCCTGGGTCCAGCCTGGCCGCAGCCGTCAGTCCTCCAGGCTTAATATCCTTGGCGGCAAGGCTGGAATAAGCTGCCTTTCAAGAGGGGAACTTTATTTATACGCCGATGCCAGTCGCGCTCCTGCTATTAGAAATTTCATCGGCTCCTCTGATTTAGGGCTTGCCACGAGCTGCCAATAGCAGCCGCCTCCCGGCCCGGCCCCGCAGCTCCGCCAGCCTTGTTCCGGCTCACAGAGGCAGAAATGAACATTATTTAATTTCCCGCCAGCGGGCAGTGAGAGCCGGGGCTCCCCTCCTGCTGGACGTATTTATTTAATCCTTTTTGAAAGTGTCTGGTGAGGGATCTGATGGGCAGCTCTGGGGACCCTCCTAATTCCCTCAGCCTGGGCAGGTGGGGCCTGGGGATCACTGAGGGAAGGGGTCTCTTGGGAAGATTCTAGGGGTACCTCAAGATGGGGTACCTGCCACCTCCTGACCCTCGAGGGTCTTTGCGTGGAAGGTGTTAGCCGCAGACCCCATAGTAAGAATTCCAGGGTGTTTATCTGAGAACAGATCCCAAGAAGCATCCGAGGAGATGGAGGAACTGGGTAGGAAAGGATGAAGCACTGGCAGCCAAATCAAGATGCATCAGTAAGCAGGTTTCCACCGTGGGCACCTGGGGCTCTGTGTGCCAGGAGATTACATGGAACACGCATCTCAGCGTCATCCACCCAAAGGTCCAGAAGGTGGGGAGTGTGTATCCCAGCCCCCGTCTGCCTTCAGGTGAGGCTGCTTCCCCTGGGGGAGGGGCAGTCCTTCTCCAATACTTGTCTCCTGCCCCATGTTCAGACCAAACTGAACCTGCAGCTACCCCGTCAGCTTGTGTGGTGGAGGCACTGGGCATGGGAAGGTGGGACACTAACCTCACACACAAGTCTGTTCATCCTCCTTGTCTCCTGTCAACTCCTCCTTGTTCTTCAAAGGGCACCTCCTCCAGGAAGCCCTCCCTGACCAGCCCAAGAGAGAGACCATGACCTTGTCATCAGATAGTTATTTCTTAACCTGTATCATGAGCCACGAACCTCCATGTATTTGTTGGTGGGTTTTTTTGTCCATCAGCCTCAACTAGACTGGAAGCCTCCTGAAGCAAGGAGTCGCGTCTAGCAATTTCCATCATCACCCCTTGCACAACCTAGCTGCACAACGAATGCTGTGGGAAGGGGTAGGGGAAGGCTGACACACACCATATTCCAGGCCAGAGGTCATTTATCCCAGCACTGAGCATCAGGCTTGGCTTTTTCACATGTGACGACAGATTCTTTAACACTCAAGCCAAGCTTTCTAGGAAGGGAGTGGAATGCCCATTTGACAGATGGAAAGATGAATTCTCAGAGGGGACCCTGCATCACACTCAGCTGCAGGCTTACACAATGCCCACACCTTGCTTCTTCTTCCCTGCAGCCCCGAAGAACAGGTAGAAAAGTCTTTCAGACCTCATTTCACAACCAGGAGAGCTGAGGTTCTTGGGGCAGGGAGCGGGAAGATAAAGTCCTCCTGGAGCCTATCAGATCAAGTGCTGGAGGATAACCGTGGAGAAAAGCATTCAAAAGGGGTGGAGCAATCAAGGGATGCTCCCTGGAAGAGGTGGCTTTTCTCTCTCTCTTATAAGCAGTCAGACAAGAAAGTCTCTTGAGGCTTGAGAAAGGAGGAAATTAAAAATATCAGAGGACCCATTAATCCCAGCAGTATTGAAACTTTTACGCACAACATACTTCCAAATTGGAACTTTTAAAATATGTATGGTTCAGTGTTCAAGAATCCACCTGCTAATGCAGGAGACGCGTTTGATCCCTGGATCAGGAAGATCCCTTGGAGAAGGAAATGGCAACACACTGCAGTACTCTTGCCTGGGAAATCTCATGGACAGAGGAGCCTGGTGGGCTACAGTCCATGGGGTCGCAAGGAGTCAGACACTTAGCGACTAAACAACAACACATGCAACATATAATGTCACGTTTTACGTGTAATGATTTTTAATATGTAACGATTCCAAATTGCTGAAGCTGGGGGATTAAATGCCAAAAAGTCTGAAATAAAAGGGAGTGAGAACACAAGGAAAAATGTGTAACTAGATGAGGCGATGGATATGTTCAGTAAATTTACAGTGGTAATCATTTTGCAGTATATACATATATCAGATTATTATGTTGTACACCTTAAACTTATACAATGTTATATGTCAGTTACATCTCAGTAAAGCTGAAAAAACAACATAGTAGGTCAAACTGAAATAAATAAAAGGGCGAGAGAGAAAACCCAGGGTGAAGTGGACTGGAGCACAGGTGGGGAGAGGCGTAACTCTGAGCTACTGACTCAGTGCCAGGGTGATGTCGGAGCCTTTCTCATAGGAGGTGGTGGCAGCACTGGTCCGGGAGTGTTAATTGTCTGTGAGTCCTAATAGGTGTAATATTCTTGTGTGTTACATGTGCATTAATTAAGTCACAGTGCATTTGGCTTCAAATCATGCAGAAGGCTTGTGTGGTATTTGCAGGGGCATAAATATCTGTTCAGTTACCAAGTGGCTGGCATGCTTTTCTCTGTGCCCAGCGCGGCCAGAGAAGGCATTTTGGGGAAATGGGGAGTAGTGGAGCCAGAAGGGGGTGTGGGGAGCGAGGAAAGCCTCTCCATGGCCCGGGACAGTGAGGGGAAAGAGGAACGGAAGGTAAGCTCAAACATCGGGTGACTGGTACGCTCTGAAGTCAGGCAGACGCACATTCGAAGCCCAGCACTGTCCCTGACTTGCTGTGTGATCTTGAGCAAGTGGCTTGGCCTCTCTGAGACTGTTTCCTTATCCAGAAAACAGGACCACAATAGGACCCCCTCACGGAGCGGTTGTAAGAGACCCAAAGGATGAGCGCCTGAAAAGCGTGAGCGCAACTCACTTCAAGATGGGCAGGGGTGATCTGAGCCTCATTTGGGGATGAAATCTGGGCGTCTCAAAGTTGGGGTCTGGCCCCAGGTGAGTCCTGTGTGTTCAGGACACTCCAGGCAGAGTGGAGACTGCAGGAGAAGAGAACGGTTGCCGGCTCGGTGCAGTACTGAGCTCTCCATGTGGGAGGGAAGCAAGCAGCTGCAGCAGCTACCTGGGAGAGGCAGCCTGGGGTGGGAAGGGGCTAGAATTGTCACAGGATGGGGGTACAGATATGCCATCTCGTCCCCCTTTCGGCTCCTGCAGGACGTGATGTGAGCTTGGTCCGTCTTCTGCTCTGAGCTGCAGTCATCAACATGGGACCATAATTCTGAAACATCCTGAGATGTGTGTGTTAGTCGCTCCGTCATGTCTGACTCTTTGTGACCCCAGGGACCGTAGCCTGCCAGGTTTCTCTGTCTATGAAATTCTCCAGGCAAGAATATCAGAGTGGGTTTCCATTTCCTTCTCCAGGGGATCTTCCTGACCCAGGGATCAAACTCAGGTCTCCTGCATTGCAGACAAATTCTTTGCCATCTCAGCTACCTGGGAAGCCCCAAAGTGTCTGTCGCTGACTGTAAGAAACCTTACTNAAATTCTCCAGGCAAGAATATCAGAGTGGGTTTCCATTTCCTTCTCCAGGGGATCTTCCTGACCCAGGGATCAAACTCAGGTCTCCTGCATTGCAGACAAATTCTTTGCCATCTCAGCTACCTGGGAAGCCCCAAAGTGTCTGTCGCTGACTGTAAGAAACCTTACTGGAATAAGAAGGATGTTGACATTGGCAAAGAGACAGGGGATCTGCAGGGCAATAGAGGTCGCCAGGGTCCTTCCTGACCTCAACAAGTGTCCCCCAGCATCATCAGACCTCGTGCCTTCCTCCCCTTCCACAGATGAGGCAACCGAGGTCCCACGAAGAGAAGGGACTCTCTCAAGGGCTCTTTGCCATCGGGTGGCAGCCTAGAGTCCAGAGCCTTGACTCCTGGCCCTGGTGCCTTTCTCTCCACCCCGCCTCCAAATCCACAGGGGGACCCCCAGTCAGAGCAGCAGCCCACCCCATCCACCGAGTGACCAAGACCATGGGTGGTTTGTCTGTTTCACACTCTTGCGTCTCTGTGTTTTCGCTTCTTCTTTTAAAAAGGGCTCCGGATTCAGGAAAACCAACTCAACGTGCATAATTTAGTAATTATTTCTTGCGTTCATCCTCAGGGCCATGCCTGCATACAGATATTGGAATTTGCATAAAACAATCTTGCTACCAGTCCTCCCCCCGTCCTCCCCCCCCCCCACCAACCCAGCTTCCTGGGGAAGAAGACACCCAGGTGGGGGAGGNGGGGGGGACAGGGTGCCAGAGGGAAGCTTCCAGGCCACCCCATATGACCCCTCACCTACCAGCTTGGGAGCCTGAGGTCCAGAGAGGCCAGGACTGGTTATCCGAGTTCACAGCACATGGTGGAGGGCCCAAACTGACAACAAGCTGAGCTTTTAATGCTCCCCAGGGCTGCCCCTGAGAGCTCAGTTGGTAAAGAATCCGCCTGCAATGCAGGAGATCCTGGTTCAATTCCTGGGCTGGGAAGATCTGCTAGAGAAGGGATAGGCCACCCACTCCAGTATTCCTGGGCTTCCCTGGTGGCTCAGCTGGTAAAGAATCTGCCCGCAGTGTGGGAGACTGGGGTTCAATCCCTGGGTTGGAAAGATTCCCTGGAGAAGGGAAAGGCTACCTACTCCAGGATTCTGGCCTGGAGAATTACATGGACTGCATAGTCCGTGGGGTCCCAAGGAGTCAGACACGACTGAGCGACTTTCACTTCACAGGGCTGCCGCTGACACCCCAAATCCAGCTCCTCCAAGTGCAACCCCAGGCCAGCAGCAGCCGCCTCCCCTGGAGCTTACTGGAAACGCAGATCCCAGGCCAGCTTCTCAGACCCATGCAGCCCATATGTTTAATTTAATGCTCTGCCGTCGACATCTTGAAATTCTTTTCAACAATTTCTGAACCAGGATCTAGCGTCGCCATTCTGCCCTGGGCCCTGCAAATCAGAGAGTCAGGCCTGCTCAGTCAGTGTCTGAATTTTAACCCATTCTCCGAGTAACTCTCGGGCACAGTGAGCTGTGATCGTGGTGGATTTGAAAATGCCAGGTACTACCCCCCAGTTCGGAGGGCTGGCCAACGAGTGCCATCTGCACCCCAAAAATCACAACATAGCCAACAGATGCCACCTACACCCTCTCCCCCAGAAGCAGAGAGCCACCCTCAGCGGCAGGCTCTCCTATCAGGCTGTATTTCTACTCGTTCACTGTGGACCGAGAGCTGAGGTCCCCATCTCACCTCGCCCCCTTGTTGTCATTTAGTCGCTCGGTCGTGTCCGACTCTGTGACCCCACGGACAGTAGTCCGCCAGGCTCCTCTGTCCATGGGATTCTCCAGACAAGAACACTGGAGCGGGCTGCCATGCCCTCCTCCAGGAGATCTTTCTGACCCAGGGATCGAACTTATATCCCCTAGGTCTCCTGCATGGCAGGTAGATTCTTTTCCACTGAGCCACCGGGAAAGCCCCACATAACCCCCAAGGCAGGCACTATCCATGGGCCCATTTTAAAGATGCAAATGCCATGGCACTGGGTGGGGACATGCCTTTCTTGGGACTTCAGGCTGGGGGGGTCTGGGGAAGGCTGAGTAAGGGGCCGGCTGTCCTGGGCCAGCGTCCAGGCCCCTTGGTTCAGACAAGTGGTGGGAGACAGATGATCCCAGTGGTCTGACCCCACCTTACACACCCACTGGGTGACTAAGGCCCCAGCTGGGACCTCCTGCTTGGCCCCAGGAAGCCAACCCCAGAGTAACCCCCACAGGCATGGGCGTTGGGGGCACTGGAGAATGCAGGTCTGTGGGATCTCCCCAGCCGCAGAAGAAGGACCCAGAAGGTTCCTGCAAGCACGCACCCCTGCACAAATGCTTTCCCAGCCCGCCCTCGACCGCAGGCTGAACCCCGTCACAGAAAGCACCCCTCCCAGCCTCACGGGGTCAGCCAAGGAGATCCTCAGCATCCAGGGCCACAGCTGGAGCCTGCTTCGTGGACACCAAACATCTGGCTGCCGGCTTCCAGAACCACAGATGGGCTGTGGGGGAGAGGGGCCCCTCGAGAAAGCCTGGGTCAGATCTCCCCTCAGGAGGCCCCAAGCCTGGATCTGCCCACACAAGCAAGAAACAAAAGTGGGGAGAAGCATGAACGTGCTTCTCTGGGAGGCAGGGCAGGCCACCCCGGGTCCCTCATCTACAAACGGGGGACAATAAGACTTCATTCGTAGACTCTGGAGGCACTGACCCTACCGGGCTCAGGGTGAGTGCTCAGTATGCAGTCACTGCCAATATTATTACTTTTAACCAGAAATACAGTCATTCCTCAGTATCCCTGGGGCACTGGTTCCAGGGCCCCCTGGCTGGTACCAAAACCCCCAGATGTACAAGATCCCCGAATTTATCTAAAATGAGCAGCATTGGTATATAACCTATGTTACATCCTCTGGAATACTTAAACCATCTCTCAGTTCAGTTCAGTTGCTCAGTCGTGTCCGATGCTTTGTGACCCCATGGACTGAAGCATGTCAGGCCTCCCTGTCCATCACCAGCTCTGGGAGGCCACTCAAACTCGGGTCCGTCCAGCTGACCAATGATGTCATCCAACCATCTCATCCTCTGTTGTCCCCTTCTCCTCCTGCCCTCAATCTTTCCAGCATCAGGGTCTTTTCCAATGAGTCAGTTCTTCTCATCAGGTGGCCAAAGTATTGGGGTTTCAGTTTCTGCATCAGTCCTTCCAATGAATATTCAGGGTTGATTGCCTTTAGGATGGACTGGTTTGATCTCCTTGCTGTCCAAGGGACCCTCAAGAGACTTCTCCATCATCTCAAGATCACTTATAATCCCTAATACAATGCCCATATGATGCAAATCAGTGTGAAGACCATGTAAATGCTATGCAAACAGCTGCCTGCAAGTGGCAAATTTAAGTTTTGCTTTGGGGAACTTTCTGGAATTTTTTTTTCTCCCAAACATTTATAACGCAAAGTGAGTTGAATCTGCAGATGTGTGGATTCAAGGGCTGGCTGTATTCACCCCACCACAGACCCTCTGAGCTTCACTTTTAGCACCGAGAGTTCAAGGTCAAGGGGGTCATTGGCAATCAAACCACTAGGAGACAGGCAGTGCATGGGGCCAATGAAAATACAAGGGGCTGGGCTCAGCTGGGCTGATTCTTACTCAGCCTCCACTTCTTGCACTCTTGTGTCCTCAGCAAATTACTCCTGAGGCTGAGCGTCTGTTTTCACGTCTGCAAAATGGGAAGCGCGCCAGCATCACTGGGTTGCCTGGTGATCTCACAAGGCTCTGACTGTCGGAGTTTATGGTCAAAATCTCTGCTGCAACTAGATTTTTTCATCATTGTTGTTTTATTTAAATGCCAGGCCCTCAGCAGACTGCTGGTTCTCCTAAGACCTAATATGATGGTGCCTTCTAGCTTGGTTCTCATCCTCAGGTAATGTCCTTCCGACTTAGTGTGGACTCGGTTTTCTCTGCTGCACGATGGGGAGAAGGCTTTGGCCAAGGTCAAGTGCCCCGGCCCTGACATGCCCTCCCTGGATATGACAGAAGAGCCAGAGGCAGCTTCCAATCAAAGGCCACGTTCCCCAAAGGGAGGCTGGAGACAGGGCTGGGCGTGGCGGGGGAGGCCGGAGACATCATCCATCTTCCGGGCCTGCTCCACGTGCCGGCACGGTTATTAGCGCCGTGAAGGTCCGATAATGCTGCTCATCTGTCTGGGAGCCGCATCACGTCCCAGCTGTCTCCTGCATCCCAGCAAGGGAAGATTTAGAGACGAGGCCTCTCTTTAGGGCCCCCGGGATGGGGTGTTCCCACTGAGGAGAGCCAGGAAGGGGACGGGGGTCAGCGGTGTGGGTTCAGATCCTGGCTTTGCCTCCTCCTTGCTGCAAGGCCTTCCTTCTCCGGGCCTTGGGTTTCTCATGGGTANCTGCATCCCAGCAAGGGAAGATTTAGAGACGAGGCCTCTCTTTAGGGCCCCCGGGATGGGGTGTTCCCACTGAGGAGAGCCAGGAAGGGGACGGGGGTCAGCGGTGTGGGTTCAGATCCTGGCTTTGCCTCCTCCTTGCTGCAAGGCCTTCCTTCTCCGGGCCTTGGGTTTCTCATGGGTAAAATGAGAGTCACACTCAGGACCAGTAAGTGCAAGAGCTCGGTCCGTGCTGGGCACCCACAAGTGCTCGGGAAACAGAAGGCGTCAGCGTTCTTACAGAATCAGCAGGCGCCTGAACCATTATTTTAGTCTCCAGACCTTCGACTACACTGTTTATCTCTTGTGCCTGGATTTACAAGTCAGTCAAAGACTCAGCAGTGTTTAGGGGAGCCCCAGGCTGAGCAGCTCAGCGTGAAGGGGAGAAATGGCAAGAGTGTGGTCTCTGGACCAGGCCTGGCCTAGGTTCGCATCCTTGGCCTGGCCCTCGCAGCTCTGTGAAGCCTGCTGACCCCTCTGAGTTGCTTTTCCCATCTGTGAAATGTGCAGAGCATCCCCACCTCGGAAAGGTTGAAGAATGTTCTTACATATGTTAGAACCATCCTGGTACACAGTTCAGTCCAGTCGCTCAGTCATGTCCGATTTTTCGCTACCCATGGACTGCAGTACGCCAGGCTTCCCTGTTCATCACCAACTCCCAGAGCGTACGCAAACTCACGTCCATCATGTTGGCGATGCCATCCAACCATCTCATCCTCTGTTGTCCCCCTCTCCTCCCGCTTTCAGTCTTTCCCAGCATCAGGGTCTTTTCCAGTGAGTTGGTTTTTTGCATCAGGTGGCCAGAGTATTGGAGTTTCAGCTTCCTTCCAATGATTATTCAGGACTCATTTCCTTTAGGATGCACTATTGGATCTCCTTGCTGGCCAGGGGACTCTCAAGAGTCTTCTCCAACACCACAGTTCAACAGCATCGATTTTCAGTGCTTAGCTTTCTTTATAGGTCAACTCTCACATCCATACATGACCACTGGGAAAACCATAGCTTTGACTAGATGGACTTTTGTTGGTAAAGTAATGTCTCTGCTTTTTAATATGCTCTCTAGGTTGGTCATAGCTTTTCTTCCAAGGAGCAAGCATCTTTTAATTTCATGGTTGCAATCACTATCTGCAGTGATTTTGGAGCCCCTAAAATACAGTAGGAGCTGGATAAATGCTCTCTTTCATGGCTCCATACTCGAATTAGGTTTCTTATCTTCATTAAAGCAACTTGCCGCTTTCTATAGGAAAAGATGTGTTTTACTAATGGTTTTTCCAGTAGTCATGTATGGATGTGAGAGTTGGACTGTAAAGAAGGCTGAGCGCCAAAGAATTGATGCTTTTGAACTGTGGTGTTGGAGAAGACTCTTGAGAGTCCCTTGGACTGCAAGGAGATCCAACTGGTCCATTCTGAAAGAGATCAGCCCTGGGATTTCTTTGGAAGGAATGATGCTAAAGCTGAAATGCCAGTACTTTGGCCACATCATGGGAAGAGCTGACTCATTGGAAAAGACTCTGATGCTGGGAGGGATTGGGGGCAGGAGGAGAAGGGGACGACAGAGGTTGAGATGGCTGGATGGCATCACTGACTCCATGGGCGTGAGTCTGAGTGAACTCCAGGAGTTGGTGATGGACAGGGAGGTCTGGCGTGCTGCGATTCATGGGGTCGCAAAGAGTGGGACACAACTGAGCGACTGAACTGAACTGAACTGAACTCACAGATATCCAGTTTTAACTGTACCTATTTCCCAGATATTTCAGACAGTACCTAATCGGGGTTGGGGGTAGGGAGATGGGAACTCAGAGTTCCAGGTCGGGGAGCCCAGTCACACCACATTCGGTGATCTTTAGCAGGGTGCAACTCTACTCTGAGGCTCACTTTCCAGATTTGTGAATTGAGGAGGTAAAGACGGTTAACCATGATTACTTCTAGGGGAGAGGAAAGTCCTTTGATCATATCTCCTCACCTTCATTGTGGTTCACAGCAATGGCCAGCCACTGAGAATCGTCAGATGTGACATCAAGGGATTTGAGGGTGGCTTTGCAGCCCTCTTGAAGTCAGCAGAAATGAGACAGTGTCAGAATTTACTAGAACCAAGGCTGGCTGTTAACTTTGCACAAGTTCCCCTGGTCTGGTCCTGCTGCTCCCTAACTATTGGCCACAGTGTGGTAAGGACCCACTGCTTCAGTCCTCCAAGGGGGCAGCAAGGACTTGCAAAGCCATTGTTGAGTTAGACAGATAGTGGATAGAAAGATGGATGAGTGGGGCACATGGGTGGAAGGTAGTCAAGAGTCTGGGTAGAAGGACAGTTGGATGGATAAAAGACGGGAGCATGAAAAAATAAACAGGTGAATGAGCAGATGTTTAGAAGGGACTTCAAAGAAACAGCTGAGTGAAGAGTGAAAACCCCAAAGATTTTCTAGTGAGAGAGAAGTCCTTCACCTTTTCTCCAAGTCTATCCAAACTCTGTTTCTGGAGCCCTAGCGCCTCTCTGGGACGTTCCTGGGATGGCCACAGTGTGAATAAGCCTGGTTTCCCCCCCTTTTAGGTCCGCCCATCCCGCATCCCACCACCAAACAGAAGAGGAGGTCCTTGCCATATTCCTTGTACTTGAGGACATGTCACGGCCACTTAACACCTGGTAGCCTGGGATACAGAACCATCCCTGTTCCAGGATTCTCCCAAGTGCCTCAGAGGCAAAACTGGATGCTCTACAGATCCCGGAGCTGGGAGCCCACTTGGAAAACAGGCTTGAAACACAAGCACCCTGGCCCTGGGCTCTGGGATGCGAACCAGCAGCCCTGAAGAGTTTCCCCAGAGTCTGATCAGTGATGTCCTGGCACAGCTGCTCATCCAACCACGGACGTATTCATCCAGTCCGCTGTTTGCCCATCTGTCCGTCCATCTGCCCATCTATCCGTTTGTCTGATACGCACTTGGTGCTTGCTGCCTGCCGGGTACCACGCTTGGTGCTAGGTGCCAAATCCCAGGGCTCCAAGGTGCCAAGTCTTCAGGGTTTCATAGCCCAACTTGCCAATTACACAAAGGGGGAAAGGGCGGGGCAGAAAGAGGAAGAGAGTGGGGTCTCTGGTTCTGTCCCCTCTGCCGTACCCCCCACCTCCAGCTTCCCTCTGCCCTCCAGCCTGGGAGAGGGCAGCCTAGCTCTCTTGACTGATCAGGCCACTAACTTGGCCACTTGCCTCTAGCATTTAGCACCTTCACGGCTTTCAGCCCGGTTCACACCAAGGTGTGAATGACTGGATACGCCTGCCCCCCAGGGAGTCATCAGCTGAAAATGAAAGTTGCTGAACCCCAGGATCTTTCTGGCAGAGTCCTCCTGGATTGAGACAGAGAAACCTAATTAAGGAAGCACCTGAGACAAGATCTCAGTGGGGGTGGCATGATGGAGGGGTCAGGGCTGGAGAGGGTTCTGGAAATCCCTGTCTACATAAGAGCCTGGCCTGGGGGAGGGGGAGAAAGCCCGGAGGAGTCAGGAGTCTACTGTCCTGTATTGGGTGCAGACATCTCAGCTCATGCTCCTGTGCGCCGCACTCAACAGTCTGCGTGGCGTGGCTGGGAAGACACATCCCATCCTTCAACGAAGGGGCTGTCCCCACGCCAAGGCCAGTGGCAGCCCATTGCCATGATCAGTCATATGGCTCCAGTCCTTCCAAAGCACCACACTTCTTGCCTCCAGGTCCTGGCGTGTGCTAGTCTGCCTTCCTGAAATGCTCTTTCCTCCTACCCCCACCCCACCCTGTTGCCTACGTATGTTTCTCAGCTGTCAGATTTCATCTCGTATGTCACTTCTTCCAGGAAGCCCACTGGTGTCCAAGTGTGGCAGCTGTCCATGGTGTGTGATGCCACACCCTCAGGGGCTCCCGGACCAGTAATACTCCCTTCGATGGAATTTTCTTCCTCTCCATCTCAACTTTAGTTCCCTCACTCCTGCTTCCTGTAATCAACTCCAAATACATCTCCTTGTCCCTAGATCTGTGTTGCGAGTTCTGCTTTCTTAGGAACCAAGTTAAGACATTTGATGAACAGCTGTTTCTCGCTGACCATACTTGTCCTTTCTTCGAAGGCAGAGCCTGGCCACTCTGGGGTCTTTGCCGCATCCTGTGCCTAGGACCTGGCCAACAAATGACTTTGGAGAGAGGGGAGGGAAGGAGGGGAAGGCAAGACAGAGGGGGAGAGGGAGGGAGGTGGAGAAACAAACAGCTTGAAGCTGGGTGTGTCTTGCGTCATATCCCAGACATACCGCATCATCCCCAGGTTCAGCGGTGTAGGCAAAAGAAGCCCCTAGGGTAGACATGCCCCCTCATACTTATCACCATTCAGAAGAACTCTAGTTCCCCTTTCTCTTGCTCACCACCCTTACACACACATGTGCAATGAATTATATCACTGGGGGTGTGTGTGGGGGGGGGTGGGCGTGGTAGGGTCCTGTCTGGGTATTAAAAAAAAAACCGTAATGGAAAACTCCACCAGTCATTTTTCCCCCTTTTTGTATCCATGAGCAGGTGCACAGTGTAATGCCCCTGATTTTCAAGATCTGATTAAACTGTCATAGACGCAGCACAATCGCAATAACTCCTCGGCCTCGGCGAGGCCCAAATTATCATGGACCCGTGCACACCCCGAGACGCTGTAGATAAGGGCCTGTCAGCGTTTCTATTACAGAGCCCTGTTTGGGGGATTTGTTTATTTAAATTGGACGGACTGGGTGCGCCAGGGAGCGATGGATGCGCTGCAGGCAGCGTGGGCGGCTGGCTGCTGGGGGAGGAATCGCCTTCCGGCCGCCACCTGTTGACGTCACGCGTGTCTCGGTTCAGCGGGATCGGCCGGCCCCGATGACTAAGGGCGGATGGAGCGGGTGGAGCGGCTGCAGGAAGCTGGAGGAAGAGGGAGTCGCGGGAAAGATGTTGGGTGATGTGGGTGCGGGAAATGTCACATCCACGCGGGTAGTGATTTTAGAGAAGACTCACAGCGAGGGGCCAAAAGGAACCAACAGAGTTGGAAGAGGTACCTTGTTATAAAATAACTCCTTGCCAGGCACTGGGGGCATCATGGCCCCACGGTAAAGAATCCGGCTGCCGGTGGAGGAGACGTAAGAAATGCAGGTTTGATTCCTGGGTCTGGAAGATCCCCTGGAGGAGGGCATGGCAACCCACTCCAGTATCCTTGCCTGGCGAATCCCATGGACAAAGGACCTGATGGGCTACAGTCCATGGCGTTGCAAAGGAGTCGGACACAATTGAGCGACTAATAAGCAATGTGTGAACTTGAGCTCAGGAACGGGGGAGCCTGGGGGGGTGCCGTCTATGGGGTCGAACAGAGTCGGACACGACTGAAGCGACTTAGCAGCAGTAGTAGCAGCAGCAAACTTGAGCTTGACCTCACCAGCACCTTCGGTCCCACTCTTGGCCATGGATAGCCTTTGAGACACACTGTGATTGGGCCTCACCTCTGACACACCCCCAGCCCACTCGCCCTGCCCCAGCCACGTGACTGCTCAAGTCCTTGAATATACCAAGCTTCTGGACCGCAGGGCCTTTGCACAGGCTAAACTGTCTGCCTGAAATGCCCTCCACCCACTCCTGAAATGCTCTCTCACACCCTTCCAGCCTCAGTGTAAATCACTCCCCTGGTGACTGTCCCTGACCATCCGTCCAAGGCTCCATCCCCACAGCCTGCTTCAGCGTGAATTGCTCTTTGGAGCATCCTGTCTTTTGCCGACAGAGCATTTATCACCCTGGGTAATTATGTCCTTGAGTGTTTATTTGTTTATTCTCCGAAGAGGACATATGCTGTTTTTGTTTTCCCACCCTCCCTTTTCTGGAGAAATCTCAGCCTCTCGTTGTATGTGGCTCTAGCCTGGCTGCAGTCACAGACTCACCCTCCCTGCCCCCTCCCGCCCCCCGCCAATGTGCACACTGGCCCCAGAAATCGGGGTGTGACCCAGTCCTGGGCAGTCACAACATCCCCTTCTGCAACAAAAAGAACTGGTTCAAGGAGTGCACTCAGGACCCAAGCAAGTACATTCAGTGACCCCAGAGCAGAGGCTGTGCGGCGGCTTTAAAACATGGCAGCAAATTCATTGAACCCTGCCTGCTCCCAACAAAAAGGTGGAATCTAGCTCTCCTCTCCTTGGATTTGGACGGCCTTTTGTAAGTGCTGCAGCAAACGGAATATAGCACGAGACGCCCCATGACCTCTAAGGCTAGGTTACAAAGGATGACTCAGCTCCCACCTGGCCCTCCCTCTCTCAGGGCACTCATCTTTGGAACCCAGCCACCATGTTGTAAGGAAGCCCAAGCCACATGGAGAGGGCGCACGTTTGATGTTCCAGCTCCAGCTGAGCTCCCAGCCAAGAGCCAGCATGAACTGTCAGACGTGTGGGCAAAGGAGACTGTGGATGGTTCCAGCCCCCAGCCTTTGAGTCACTATAGGTGATGCCAAGTGGAGCAGAGACAAGCTGTCCCGCTGAGCTCTTCCCAGATTGCAGATCTGTGAACAAAATAAATGGTGTTGTTTTAACACTCAGTTTTGGGGTGGCTGGTTATATAGCAATAGAAGAGGGGAATGGCATACTAAGCTGAGAACTCTGGGTAACCAGGATTCGAATTCAGGCAGTGGGAATAAAGGGTGTGTGGCAAAACTTAGGGCTGAGGAGCTGTCCCAGGCAGCAAGGAGAAGGAAAAACTTTTCCTATGACCTGAGTACTCTTTGTTGCATAGAAACAGTGAAAAGAGAAAGAATGGGGCATGGGGAGGGGGGAAGAAAACTCTTACTCAACACTCAAGACCCCAGCTAAAATGCCCTTCCTCACTCTGATCTCACATAGAATACAGGAACTCCCCTGTCTTGTGATTACTCTATAATAATAACAAAAGTTAATATTTATTGAATGCCTACTATATGTCAGGGTGTTATAAGAGTATTACACCATTTAAACAATCCCTATGGACTGTAACCCACCAGACTCCTCTGTCCCTGGAACACTCCAGGTAAGAACACTATAGTGGGTAGCCATTCCCTTCTCCAGCGGATCTTCCCAACGCAGGGATTGAAGCTGGGTCTCCTCTGTTACAGGTAGATTCTTTACCACCTGAGCTGCCAGGGAAGCCCCAACAATAATAACAAAAGCTAGTATTTATTGAATGCTTACTGTGTGTCTGGGGTGTTCTAAGAGTCTTTACACAGTTTGAATAATTCTTATGCTCACATAGATTCATGAGGCAGGTATTATTGTGATCCCCACTTTGCAGATGAGGAAATGAGATTCAAAAAGGTAAAATGACTTGCTCCGGTCTCCCAGTTAGTACATGGCACAGCAAAGATTTGAGCCCTAAGCAATCAGTCCTTGCCCCTTTACCAGGTGGTTGGTACTTGTGTGTGTCTCATGGGTCTCTGAGCTGGTCTGACTTAACTCTGGGCCTCCCAACTCTCCTGCCACCAAGAGCTCTGTCTCCCCTCTCATCCCTGGGAACCACCCTCACTCCTGGGGACACTGCTCCCATTTGCGACACTTGCCCCTTCACCAGGCAGAGTCCTGGGGTGGAGGCATCCTGGGACCTGGGATGGGGGTGGCTCTGGCAGGCTAAGNTTAACTCTGGGCCTCCCAACTCTCCTGCCACCAAAAGCTCTGTCTCCCCTCTCATCCCTGGGAACCACCCTCACTCCTGGGGACACTGCTCCCATTTGCGACACTTGCCCCTTCACCAGGCAGAGTCCTGGGGTGGAGGCATCCTGGGACCTGGGATGGGGGTGGCTCTGGCAGGCTAAGGCACTCCTCAGAGCTTGCAGGGCAGGGTGGGGACCCCGAGCATCAGAGAGAGTCCACACTAGGGTCTGCAGGGTCCAGCCCCATGGCGTGGGAAAGCAGAGAGGCCAGTGGAGAGAAAGTTTCTTTCAAATGAGTGGGAAGATGGAGGAGGCAGACACAGGAGGAGAAACGGACAGAGAAGAGGAAGACAGAGACACGGAGGGAGAGAGGAGCATTGAGGGGGAGAGAGANTCCGGCCGGTCTCTATTCTAGCACACAGTGTGTATCACACCGTTGAATCCCCAGACCACCCTTTAAACACACTGAGGTGATATGTTTTACACATAAGGAGACTGAGTCCCAGGAGATCAGGGGTCGAGGATCATCCCCACCTCCACCCCCACCCCAACAGGAGTGGTTATGCGTTAGACACCACTCCAAACGCTTTTTTGGGTCACCTCATCTAACCCTGTGAGAAGGGAAAACTATGATTCTCATTTTCCAGAGAACTTAGGTAACTTACTCAAGATCACAGAGCAAGCAAGCAGAAAAGCCATGCTTTCCTATGAGGCCCTCTGGCTCTCTCCCCTACATGCCAGCAGCAACTTTCTCAACAGGTCCTGACCTCTGAGCTAACCCCTCCCAGCCCANCTCATTTTCCAGAGAACTTAGGTAACTTACTCAAGATCACAGAGCAAGCAAGCAGAAAAGCCATGCTTTCCTATGAGGCCCTCTGGCTCTCTCCCCTACATGCCAGCAGCAACTTTCTCAACAGGTCCTGACCTCTGAGCTAACCCCTCCCAGCCCATCCTCAGCACAGTAACCAGAGCCATGCATCTCCCATAACCTTTCATCATGCTACTTTCTAGTGACGAATTCCCCCCCTGGCTCTCGGGAACCTCAAGAAACATCTAACCTCCTTCATCTAACCATTGAGACCCTCAGTGATATGACCGCTGCTGATCTCCGCAGCTTCAGTATCCCCTGGCTCTCCATGCTCCCACCTTCTAGATTACCTGCAGTTGGATCTCTGCACACAGCAGGCTGCTTCTTGATTTATCAAGTTAGGGACCACTGGTTCCCTACACAGAGCCTGGCACACAGGTATTCTAGAAAACCTTGCTGAACTGAACCAACCTGTCCCGGTGGAATCCATCAGGACGGATGGATGAATGGTGGCTGGCCGGATGGAGGGATGGGACGGTGGATGGGCAGGTGAATGAAAGGACGGATGGTGGATCGGTGGATTGCGTGGCAGATGGGTGGGTGGGTGGATGCGTGAATAGAATGGTGAATTGATGGGTAGGTGAATATAGAGAGGGATGAAAGAAAACCCCAGAAACCGTCTCATAACCATTAACACTTGGCTGGTAAGGTGCTCGAAGTTCTGAGTATGGAGTAGACCAGTAATCAATGCTGATTGAACGGAGGGTTAAATGAATGTCAGAGGGCAACTGGCCACTAACCTTCCGTAAGCACCTGTTTTTCCTCTCATTTATTCCTTTCTCTCCCGTCTCCACCTTCATTCTCCCAGCCCTCCATTTCTTCCTTCAGTTGTCACATGACTCACAGTGGCCAAGCTCCCCAGCTTCATGCCTGCACATGAATTATTGAGTCATATAATCCAAATTTATCTAACGAATTAATAATAGACCATGGGGGTATTTTAATCATGAAATATTTGGAGTTGTGTTTTGATCATTGCAACAGGCTTTCATAATTACAGCCCGGCTGTGGAACTAAAATCAAAATCAATTAGGTGGCTTGCAATGACACCCCAGGAGCACCCCTCAAAGCTTCAACAGATAGACCCACCAGGTTGAGGAAGAACCACTCATCTCTGGAACCAGATGAGGCCTGGAGAGTCAAGGCCTTTGCTGGACGCTTGAGCTGCAGAGGGATTCCAGGAAGGACATGGCAAGGATCATCACTGAAATACATCAGATGTTTGAGTCACAAAGTGTTTTAAAGGCCAACGGAACAAGTGTCTGCTCTTATAGAGGAGGAGACAGGGGTTCAGAGAGGCACCCTGACTCACCAAGGCATCCTTAACACAGAGAGCCTGCACTGCGTCTCTGGACTCCTAGTCCAGTGTTCTCTTGGCCCTGGAACACGCAGTCTCCTCCTTCGGCCACAATATAGCTCTCAGTGGCTTGGCTATGACTCCTGCCTCAACCCCTGAGACTCCCCATCCGTACAACCAAACCACGTGATGCTCAGGAACGTCGACTTCTACACACCTCTCTGCTTTTCCCTGTGCTGTGCCCTTGCTCAGGGTGCCTTCCCTTCCCCCAACTCAACCTTCAAATCCTCCCAGCATGAGTGACCTCCTTTCCTCCTGCCCTCAAGGGCTCCCACCACGTGGTGATTGCTTCTCTGTCTCCTCCAAAAAGATTGGAGCTCCCTTAAGCCAAGGGCCAGTTCATTGGGTCTCCCTGGGATGTTAACATGGGGGGTGCTAACAAAGAGTAAATGCATAATATAGGTTTATTCAAGGCCAGATGGTGGCCCAGGAGGGAGGAACCAGAGCAAAGGAAAATAAACAAAAAAGTTGGTTCTGGAGTTATTTCCAGAGTGCATTTAGCCAAAGCTTCTGAAAGGACATTTGGGCTTAAAAATACTTGTTTAGGGACATCTCTTGGATATTAAAGCTGCAACAAAATTAGACACATGAAAACAAGAGGCATTTTCTCAGGAGGACAAAGAATGCTGATGACGGCAGATTGGTATTCTAAACCACCATCCTCCCCCTCAATCCGCCCCACACGGTCAAGAAACCTGGGCAATTGACCCTGAGGTCCTTCTCTAAGACGTATCCTCAAGAAGCTACTTGAACTTCTGCAGACACTGCCCAAAGCAGGTCCATCCGTGCAGAGCTGACAAGCGGCAGCTGGGGCTGCAACCGGCGCGATTAAGATCCATTTCTTAAGGCCGTGGCGATCCCACTGCCGGTAACCATGGAGCCAAGTGTGAACTGCAGAAGCCAGCCAGGTTTGGCCACCTTTATCATCTGTGAAACAATGGTCAGGGTTCTGGGGATGGGAGGGAGGCTAACGTGCAGGAGTTTGGTAACCTCAAAGTATCACCACCTCCCACCCCCTTCCCCCACTCCCCACTTCCAAACAAGATCTATTGATTCAAGCTCTGAGCTTTATTTTGAGAGGCACCATAGCACTGCAGTTAAAAACACAGACTCCAGAGCCTGACTTTTAGTGTTCAAACTCCAGCACGGCCAGTTAGGAGCTGTGTGACCTTGGGTGAGTCTCTTAGCCTCTCTGTAACTCCGGGTCACTTGTGGAGAGTAATGAGCTGATTTACCTAAATGCTGGGTTAGGGGAGGTCTCTGTTCTCACCTCCTGTGTTAAGAGCACCTTGATGTGCAATGCCCTTCCCTGACTCTCAGTGTGGACTGGAAAGTACTGGCCCTGCCCACAGTGCCAGGACTTAAGCTCATCCCCCAAAACCAGCCAATCAGCAAAGTCCATTCCTCTGGACTACAGAGATTGGTCAGGATCAAACCCTTACGTCAGTTCACTTCAGTTCAGTCCATTCCAGTCACTCAGTCGTGTCCAACTCTTTGCGACCCCATGGACTGCAGCACGCCAGGCCTCCCTGTCCATCATCAACTCCCGGAGCTTGCTCAAACGCATGTCCATCGAGTCGGTGATGCCATCCAACCATCTCATCCTCTGTCGTCCCCTTCTCCTCCCACCTTCAATCTTTCCCAGCATCAGGTTCTTTTCCAGTGAGTCAGTTCTTCGCATCAGGTGGCCAAAGTATTGGAGTTTCAGCTTCAGCATCAGTCCTTCCAATGAATATTCAGGATGGATTTCCTTTAGGATGGACTGGTTGGATCTCATTGCAGTCCAAGGGACTCTCAAAAGTCTTCTCCAACACCACAGTTCAAAAGCATCAGTTCTTTAGCACTCAGCTTTCTTTATAGTACAACTCTCACATCCATACATGACTACTAGAAAAACCATAGCTTTGACTAGATGGACCTTTGTTGGCAAAACAATGTCTCCGCTTTTTAATATGCTGTCTAGGTTAGTCATAACTATTCTTTCAAGGAGCAAACATCGTTTAATTTCATGGCTGCAGTCACTATCTGCAGTGATGTTGGAGCCCCCCACAATAAAGTCTCTCACTATTTCCATTGTTTCCCCTTCTATTTGTCATGACATGATGGGACCGGATGCCATGATTTTAGTTTTCTGAATGTTGAGTTTTAGGCCAGCTTTTCCACTCTCCTCTTTCACTTTCATCAAGAGGCTCTTTAGCTCTATTCACTTTCTGCCATAGGGTGGTGTCATCTGCATATCTGAGGTTATTCATATTTCTCCCAGCTATCTTGATTCCAGGTTGTGCTTCATCCAGCCCCTCATTTCGTATGATGTACTTTGCATATAAGTTAAATAAGCAAAGTGACAATATACAGCCTTGACATACTCCTTTTCCTATTTGGAAGCAGTCGGTTGTTCCATGTCCAGTTCTAACTGTTGCTACTTGACCTGCATACAGATTTCTCAGGAGGCAGATCAGGTGGTCTTGTATTCTCATCTCTTGGAAGAATTTTCCAGTTTGTCGTGATCCACAGTCAAAGGCTTTGGCGTAAGCAATAAAGCAGAAGTAGATGTTTTTCTGGAACTTTCTTGCTTTTTTGATGATGCCCCAGATGTTGGCAATTTGATCTCTGATTCCTCTGCCTTTTCTAAATCCAGCTTGAACATCTGGAAGTTCACGGTCCACGTACTGTTGAAGTCTGGCTTGGAGAATTTTGAGCATTATTTTGCTAGTGTGTGAGATGAGTACAATTGTGCGATAGTTTGAACATTCTTTGGCATTGCTTTCTTTGGGGTTGGATTGAAAACTGACCTTTTCCAGCCCTGTGGCCACTGCTGAGTTTTCCAAATTTGCTGGCATACTGAGTGCAGCACTTTCACAGCATCACTGTTTAGGCTTTGAAATAGCTCAGCTGGAATTCCATCACCTCCACTAGCTTTGTTCATACTGATGCTTCCTAAGGCCCACTTGACTTCGCATTCCAGGATTGTCTAACTCAATGAAACTATGAGCCATGCCATGTAGGGCCACCCAAGACGGACGGGTCATTGTGGAGATTTCTAACAAAACATGGTCCACTGGAGAAGGGACTGGCAAGCCACTTCTGTATTCTTGCCTTGAGAACCCCATGAACAGTATGAAAAACCCTTACCTGAAGCCCACCAATCAGAGCTAAGGAGCCTCTTCATCACGGGTTATCAGCTAGTATGGCTGTTATGTGATTGTGGCAAATGGCTCTCCTAGTTGAGTCTGTCTAGAGGGTGAGAGAGACAAGGCAACTAGGAGCTTTGGGATCCTTGGGCGGAGAATGTCTGTGCCCTTTTCCCCTCTGCTCCGCAGCAGAGCTGGGTTGGCAGCCTTCTCTCCTGGTGTTCAAAGGCTCCTGCTATCTCCTATGGCAAAATGAAATAAAACTGGTCATTCTGAGTGTGACCTTGGGCCTGGTAGGCCTGATTCAAACCTCGATCCCAGGACGTCACTGGTAGTCCAATGGTTAGGACTTTGCCTTCCAACGCAGGGGGTGTGGGTTCAATCCCTAGTCGGGGAACTAAGATCTCACACGCCTCACAGTCAAAAAACCAAAACATAAAACAGAAACAGGATGGTATCAAATTCAACAAAGATTTTAAAAATGGTCCACATCAAAAAAAAAAAAAAATCTTAAAAACTAAAACAATCCCAAGCCTCCCTTCTTACACATGGGACCCTCATCTCTCACCGGTCAATTTCTTCACCTGGAAAGTGGAGATGACAAAGGACGCTGACTTTGGGGAGGCTCTGAGACTCAGTGCAGTCAGGCGTGTCCAGCACCTGGCACCAAAGAGGGGCTCAGGCAGAGGCGCAGGTCATTCGTAATATGCCCGTCCTGCCTTCTCTTGCAACTAGCTCTTAACACATCTGTCCGCTGCGACGCTGGGCCCCTAAGGCAGGGCCAGTGCGGATGGTCCCTGTGCCTTCAGCATCCTGCGTGAGGCCAGGCGTGGGCAGAGGAGGAGGAGGGGGACGGAGGAAGGGACAGAGGCAGGGAGGGAGGAAGCTCAGGGGTCTTTCTGACACTGAAAGCCCAGCTGCTCCAGAATCAAAGCACATTTAGATCAGGAGACAGAGGACCAATCTTAAGCCCTTCACTCTGCAGAGACAGAGCTCAGAGCTGACTTCCCCAGGCTCACACAGCAGAGCCTGGCTAAAGAGCCCCCTGCCAAGAGTGCCTCCCAAGACTCTCCAGCCAGCCTCTGGCTCCCCGGCAGCCCAACCCCTCTCAGGCTGATCCCAACGAGCAGCGCCTTTTCCTGTCTGGAGGGAGAGACACCACCCCCAAGCCAGGTGTTCCCCTCAGGTGTCTCCTTCCCCGGAAGGGCTGGGCCCCAGAAAATACCCTGCGGCCTGCAGGCCAGAAGGAGCAAGGCGAGTCAGAACCAGCTGAGGGGGAAGTGCAGGGAGAAAGAGGCTGGGGGTGCAGGGAGGGAGAGAGCGCTTTGTAAGCGAGTCGGGCAGGCAAGCTTCTCTCCAGATAATAGCAAGAATCTCTTGGCCTGAACTCAGGTCTGCAGAGCACAAATGTTGGTTTCCTGTCACTGAACTTGCGGGACCGAAGCCCCCTGAGCTCGGTTCTGATCGCACCTCATGGGATGACCTCCGGCTTCTCTTCTTTTCTGGCGGCCTCACGGTGGGGGGGG
>SJYA01002485.1:151299-188282 GCA_006410615.1 Neotragus moschatus | reverse complement strand
GAGATCTCGGTCGCCTTGGGGGTGGGGTGGGGTGGGTCACAGTCACCAGTCCTTCCCAATGAATTGCTTTGTGTCTGAGGTTCTGACCTGTGAAGTGATCATCCCTCCTCACGCCCCAGAAGCGTCATTCCCTCCTCCAGGTAACAAATGCAGGATGCTTCCCCCGCCATGATGCCCTGATTGGGGGGTGAGGGAGGGCTTACAGGAACCCTAGAAGCAAAGCTCTGGGTCTTGTTTCCAAGGAGCATGTCTCTCCTGACCCTCTTGGGTGGGCTTCCCCAAAAGCACACCTCTGCCGACAAGCACAGTGGTGCAAAGGATGAAAGAGGGCTCGGGGAGAAGCAAGGAAGAAGTTCGAAGAAGCAACCGGGGCTCTAGCCCCCTGCGAGACCTTGAACCACGCCTGGGAGTGTCTCATCCAAGGGAGGGGGAAGCTGGGGTGCTGATCCTCCTTTTTCCATAGGGTCTGCCACTGGCTGAGGGGTACTCCCCCGGCACATTAACCTCTGTCCCCATGAGACAGGCCTGGGACCTGGGACTCTGCTGCAGTGCGGCCGGCACAGCTTGCCCCTGGATGCACCTCTCCTCAAGCTACAAAATTCAGAGAAACTACACGGGACTGTGCGCTGGCACCATTGGGGCAAATTCTGGATCAAAAGATATCAAAAAAGGAAGAAAAAAATGCCCTGCTGTCATTTCTGAAGAGCCAGGAGCAAAAAACAAAAAACAAAAAACTGGGTGTTGGAAACAAAAACGGGGCATTGTTCATGCCATCTGCACTCGCCATCACAAAGGAGTGGGCAAACCACCTCAGACACCCCTCCAGCCAACCCTGACTCACCCTCACCCCATAGAAGACTGAGCTCGCCCCTCCTTGGGAAGCAAGCAAGGGAATCTGAGTTACTTGTTCCAGCTCCCCGTGCAGCCGGCACATGAGCTCCCGCAAGCCTTGCCTGAATTTCTTCTCTGGCCTTTTGGTTGTTCAGTCGCTCAGTCATGTCTGACTCTTTGCGACCCCAAGGACTGCAGCACACCAGGCTTCCCTGTCCTTCACCATCTCCCGGAGTGTGCTCAAACTCATGTCCATTGAGTCGGCAATGCCCTCCAACCATCTCGCCCTCTGTCGTCCCCTTCTCCTCCTGCCTTCCATCTTTGCCAGCATCAGGGTCTTTTCCAATGAGTCGGCTCTTTGCATCAGGTGGTCAAAGTATTGGAGCTTCAGCANCGGAGTGTGCTCAAACTCATGTCCATTGAGTCGGCAATGCCCTCCAACCATCTCGCCCTCTGTCGTCCCCTTCTCCTCCTGCCTTCCATCTTTGCCAGCATCAGGGTCTTTTCCAATGAGTCGGCTCTTTGCATCAGGTGGTCAAAGTATTGGAGCTTCAGCATCAGTCCCTCCGATGAATAGTCAGGGTTGATTTCCTTTAGGATTGACTGGCCTTTCGTCAATTTCTGTTGATGGGGGAAGGCCAAGCCCCCTGGTCAGTATCAACTTCATTGGGAAGGACTGGCATTTGGAAGACGTGGGGTGGGCCAGCATAGGGAAGGTGAGAGCCAAGGGGTAGTGGGTGAGCATCAGCGGTGTCTGCCACACTCACTCAGCTAGGAATACTAGACCCCGGGCTGTCCGTGGAGCTTTGCTGTTTACACTGCACTCACCTGTGATTTCCTAGCATCACTTGCAGACATTGGTTCCACCCCCTTATTACAAACGAGGAAGCTGAGGCCTGGACCAGGGAAATGGCTCACTGGTAAGAGGCCAAGAGGGGGCCACGAATCCAAGCAACTGGCTTCTAGATCCAAGAGAACCAGCTCCAGACTTAGTGCTGGCTCTGGGTTCAGATTTGGGTCTCCCTCTCCTGGCTTTCACAATACGGAGCAGAGTTGCAGACTCGACTTCCCTTTGGCCTCTGTTTCATCAGCTGCTAAGTAGAGACAAGATCAGGCCCCCTCCCAAAGTCGACGTCAGGATCCAACAAGGGGACACGTGCAGACAGACAGGAGCAGGCCCAGCGCACGGTAGCTGCTCAGCCACCAATTCTCTCCAGACCCCGTGAGCCTCAGTCTGCTCCCCTCAAGGCACCCTGCGACTGGGGGCCAGGCCACGGTTAATCCAGCCGACACTTGCCGAGCCCCCGAGGTTGCACTGTTGCCGCGCTGGTGCTGCTTATGAACAAGACAGGCCAGGACCCTGCCCTCGTGGGAGGCAGTCAGGTAAAGAGATTTGAGCAACATGGGGAGGGCTGCACACCTTCCTGAGTGGGAGGCCCGGGAAGGACAAATGAAGTTGCCCTGAGGAGAGAAAAGAGGCGTGGAGGGGGCTGGGAGGGAGGGAGGAGGGAGCTGGGAAGAAGTGAGGTCACAGCAGAGTCCAAGTAGCCAGGCCTGGAGGCAGCCTGGGGTGGGAGCAAGGGGGAAGGCTGAAAGCTAGAGGTGGCAGGGTCAGACTTTTAAACACCTGTGGCTGCTGCATGGATGCTTATCGGAGCTGACCAAGAAGGACCATCTCTTAACAGAGGTGAGCAAAGATGATGGCCTGGCCCGGGAGGAGGCCTGCAGTGGGGAGGTGGGCAGAGGGGCTGCAGTGCCAGGGCTGGGCAGGTCCCTGGGGAGGCAGGAAGGGCAGTCAGGAGGCGTCAAGGACAGCCTTCCTTTGGGAGCCTGAGGCCAGCTTGTCCTAGGACCTCAGCTGACCCTGCCCAGGTTGTCCTAAGACCCAAAGCGCCATCCCGTGGGCCCCACACCCTTCCTGCACCTCGGGGTTGTGACTGTGGCCCCCTGGACCCTCGGCTTCCCTCGGCTCCATAGTCACTAACTTGCTTCTTCTTGTTCAGTCGCTAAGCCGTGTCTGACTCTTTGCAACCCTATGGACTGTAGCACACTGGGATTCCCTGTCCATCACTATCTCCCAGAGTTTGCTCAAATTCATGTTCATTAAGTCAGTTATGCCATCCAACCATCTCATCCTCCATCACCCCCTTTTACTCTTGGCCTCAATCTTTCCCAGCATCAGGGTCTTTTCCAATGAGTCAGCTCTTCGCATCAGGTGGCCAAAGTATTGGAGCTTCACCTTTAGCATCAGTCCTTCCAAGGAATATTCAGGGTTGATTTCCTTTAGGATTGACTGGTTTGATCTCCTTGCAGTCCAAGGGACTCTCAAGAGTCTTCTCAAGCAGCACAATTTGAAAGCATCAGTTCTTTGGTGCTCAGCCTTCTTTCTGGTCCAACTTGCTGGGGCCCCCACCATCAGCGGATACACAGACGAGCTCTGAGACCCAGCTTCTGCTGAGAGAAACTAGAGGACAGCAGGGTAAACAGACCTGGGCAATGATCCCTCGCCTGGTAAAAATATAGATAAATGATGGTGGGAAGGAGTTTTTTTGGAGATGTACCCACCCAGCCCCCAGGCTCTCTGGCAGGCACCTAGATCAATTTATCCATTGTCTGATTGTCAGAGGGACCTCCCATTATCTGTGTCTTGTCAAAGCAGTGAGGAGCCTTGAACTCCTAAATCAGGTTGGAGGCTTCTCTGAAGACCAACAGAGGACCTACTGAGTGTGCAAGGATCCCTAAGTCAGACAATGGGTCCAGCAAAGGAAAACACATTTGAGAGGTTGTTCCAAAATGTACATCCTCACAGCAGGAGCATTCAAATTAACCAAAGCCACTGTTCTTGCTGGGGTTTTCCTGGTGGCTCAGGCGGTGAAGAAGCCGCCTGCAATGCAGGAGACCCAGGTTTGATCCCTGGGTTGAGAAGATCCCCAGGAGAAGGGAATGGCTACCCACTCCAGTGTTCTTGCCTGAAGAATCCCATGGACAGAGGACCCTGGTGGGCTACAGTCCATTGTCACAAAGAGTCAGACACGACTGAGTGACTAACACGTTCACTCTTCTTGCTTGTGTTGGATTGTTTTGCTTCGGTTTGACTTTTTGCAGTTGAGCAAGGGATATACTATTACAGTTCATAACTCAAAAGGTAGAAAAGGATGTACACTGAAAAGTCTATTGGTACAGTTATCCCTCAGTATTTGCANACACGACTGAGTGACTAACACGTTCACTCTTCTTGCTTGTGTTGGATTGTTTTGCTTCGGTTTGACTTTTTGCAGTTGAGCAAGGGATATACTATTACAGTTCATAACTCAAAAGGTAGAAAAGGATGTACACTGAAAAGTCTATTGGTACAGTTATCCCTCAGTATTTGCAGGGCATTGATTGCTCCAGACTCCCATAGGTACCAAAATCCACAGATACTCAAGTTTTGTGTTTTTTTTTTACAGAAAATGGACATAGCGTTTGACTATAACCTATGCACATCTTTTTAATTATTCCTGGATTTTTTAATGATACCTAACACAATGTCAATGCTATGGAAATAGTTATAAAGACAACAGGAATGCTATGTGAATAGTTGCCTGCAAAGAACAAATCCTAGTCTTGCTTTTTACTGGCATTTACTGGAATTCTTTTTCCTGAATATTTTCCATCTCAGATTGGTGGAACCATGGGTGGATGCAGGACCCACGGGTGGCTGGCCGACTGTACGCTGAAGAGTCTCCCTTCAGAGCATTGATTGGTCCAGACTCCCAGTCTGTCAGTATATTTAAAACACTTAATTGTACCCATAAGGTGAATTGTATGGTAAGTGAGTTATATCTCAATACAACTGCTGAAAAAAGAAAAAGTCTCCCTCCTCCTACCCTCCTCACCCAGATGCCACTCTGTTATCCTGGAGACAATTCTAAGACCATTCTCTTCTGCCCCATCCATTCCTTCTTTAGACTTGGGTGGATCTGAGGTTAAAAAAAAAAAAATGATGCTGCCAAAATATAAGTACTGAATCTCTCTCTTTCTCCCTCCCTGTCTGACATTCAATAAGCACCTACTACTTGCAATCATTCTGACACCTGTTTCAAACTTCACCACCATGTACTGAGCAGCAATAGTTACTTCCACTTGCCAGATGAAGAGGAAAGCTGAACATAACTTTGCTAATTCTGGACATTTCACTGAAAGAGAGTGACAAAAGATGCAATGTGTTGTCTGGATTCTCTCACTTAGCATCATGTTTCCAAGGTTCATCCGTGTTTTAGTGTTTATCAATGCTGTGTCCCTTTTCACGGCTGAATAATATTCCACTCTGGGCCTAGACCCCCATTGGATTTATCTATGTCTCTGTTGAGGTGCAGGTGGGTTATTTGTACTTTTTGGCTGTGGCGAATAATGCTGCTATGAACATTCATTTGCAGTTTTTGTGTGTGGACATGTGTTTTCATCTCTCTTGGGTGAATGCCTGGGAGTGGAACAGCAGGATCCAGGTAACTCCAGGTGTCATTGTTTGAGGACCTGCTAGACTCTTTTCCATTGCAGCTGCACCTTTTTTTTTTTTTTCCATTCTCCAGACAAGGGGGCCGTTTCTTGAGCCAGGAGCTCACACAAATGATCTTACCGAATCTTCCCCACAAGCTGCGGAGGAGTGGACGCGACTTTCATCCCATCTTCCAGATGAAGAAACTCAGGCTTAGCAAGGCAGATCCACTGGCCCAGGTCACCCAGCCCGTGTCCAGGATTCCAGCCAAGTGGCTGGCCTCAGACCCAGCCATCAAGGAGCTGACAGGACCTTGGAGGCTGACGTGAGAAATCGGGGGGTGGGGGGTGCAGACGAGACTCCAGCACTGGGGAGACACTCCCCCATGCCTGCCAGGTGATCCTGGAGAGCATTTACCCTGGGGCTTAACCGGCTGAGAGCGAAAGCCCTCGGGGGCTGTAACTGAAGAGGCCGGCCCTGGGGCTCTGCTGGGGCAGGAGAGAAGGCATAAAGGGTTCTTTGTCCTGCCCATTGTTCAGTCGGCCAGCCAGTCTTGCAGCGCCCCTCGGACCAACAAGGGACGCGCTGGGTCCAGAGCAGCTGGGCCGTCTCAAGTTCTCCAGGGGGCCCCCTGGGATGGGCCTGAAGATTCATGAGGGGCTTGGGAAATATCGGGGGATTAGTAGATACCCGGCGTATGGGAAACCATCGTCCTGACTTTTTTCACTTGTCTTCTGTCCTGGATGTAAAGTCCCCGCGACATATGCAAGTACAGAAAACCAAATAACCCTAAGGACGGGCGCGTTCGGCCTTCCGCGCTGAGCCCGCAGCGTGTCCGTGTCTCTTGTGTATCTCTCCAGAAAAGTGTCCTTCTTGTAGAGGAAAGCATCTGCACATGGGTATGTGTGTGTCTGCTTGATTTTTTTCACATCCATCCCTTTTTTCTTTTTTTCGTATGTGGCACCTGGAGATGATAATGTCCCGAGACCAGCCCCTGCCTTCTTCTCACTGACTGTGGTACTCTGCCTAGAGAAGCAACACCCTTTATTCAGGGAAGCTGCGTTTAAGCTTTCCTAGTCTTCCTACTGGGCTTCCCTGATAGCTCAGCTGGTAAAGAGTCCACCTGCAATGCAGGAGACCTGGGTTCGATCTCGGGGTTGGGAAGACCCCCTGGAGAACAGACTGACACGAATGCCTTGCACACGGATCTTGGCACACAAGGGTGAGAACACCCTGGGCATGTGTGACATGGGCCCTTGTTTTGCTTCTCTGTGGAGGGTGGGGGCGGGCTTCACACTCTCCCCAGCATGGCGTGGGAGCCCCTGTGTGCTCAGCACCCCGCCAGCCTAGGATGGCATCAGCCCTTCTGTTCTTTACTGTTTCTGTATAAAAGAGCACATCCGTCCGCAGAGTCCAGCTTGGTGGATTTTCACCAAGTCAACACCCTTTGGAACCAACACCCAGCTCAAGAGCCAGAACATTCCCAGCTCCCAAAGCCTACTGGTTACACCCTTCCCAACATCACCCTGATGTTTGGTCAGCCCTTTCTGCTCACTAAAATCCCTCTCCTGTACCCAACCTGCTTCACCTCAGTGGCCATGGCAGCATCACGTCAAGCATAAGCCAGAAAACTTAAAAAAAAAAAGGAGGGGGGCTTTGTTTTAAAGGAAGATAAATCAATCAGAACAAAGGTCAGCCAAATCCAATTCATAGCCCTTTTTTAGTATGATCCACAGGCTTAAAAGGATAGCCTTCATTAACCGTTTTTACATGGTTTATAAAGAAACTCACAGAAGAATAATTCGTGGCACATAAACATTTTATCAAATTCAAACTCCAGCACCCATAAATAAAGTTTTATTGGAAGGGAGGCATGTCCTTCACGTATGGATTGTCTCCGATCGCCTTCCGGTCACAACAGCTGTCGAGGAGTTACCAGAGACCCTGTGCTCACTAGGCTGAAAATAGTTGCTATCTGGCCCTTTGCAGAAAACATTCGCCAGTCCATAACCAAAGTATCATCCCTCCTTAGGTAGGGACCTAGATGCTGTCCCGTTTGGGGGCTGGAGGTGCAACAGGATCCAAAGCCCCCTGCACCCAGTGGGGCTGCTGGGGGTGCAACCAGAGCCCAGGTGGCGGATGCTGCAGCCTGGACTCGCTCGCAAGGCAGCAAGGATGGAGAAGAGGAACTGAAGTCGACAAGTCTAGAGGGCAGCAGCCGGCAGCTGCTGAAGGGTGTGCAGACAGAAAGAAGGGAGGACGAGAGGACTCGGGAACTATGTGGGAGAAGCACTAGTGGCTTCACCACCCCAGGAATCCTCTGATCCTGGCAGGGCGCAGGTGTCCGGAATGCATTTAACCAAGGGAAGGGATTAAGGGGGAAGAAACAACACTGTTGATGCAGGAGGTGTATGTGAGGGGAGAGGAGACCCCACGCGACCACCAGGGGTGGTTATTCGTGCTGGGCACCGCAGGACATTTGAGAATCACCTGGCCCAGTTGCCCAACCAATTGAACAGAGAATTGTGGGATTAACATGGAGCAGTGGCCATGGGATGTTTCTAGAGGTTTCTCCTGGCTTGAGAGTGAAGACGGTGCACACAGGCTGCAGACTCACAAGCCTGCAGGAGAATTCTGGCCACATCACCTGGGAACCCTGGGTAAGTTCTCGTCACCGCTTATACCCTCAGTTTTCCCTTCTGTGAAGTGGGACTGTGATCTGGACTTTGTAGAAGTACCATGAAGATTAAAGGAGATGCCTGTGTGTGAGACGATGGCTCACTGGAGCCACAGCCCAAATGCCAGCCCCTTTGGGGCCTTCAAAAAAGTCTCTGTAGACAGGCAGCCAAGAGTTCTACTGTTCTGTTGATCTGGAGACATTTTCCCCAGAGGGTGACTCTGCGGGAACAGAGTGGAGGCGTTCCGGGTTGGGGAGACGCCGTTTACGACTCTGAGTGATGCCAGCTCCAACGCTTATTGTCATAAAGGAAGTTATTCAAACACAATCAATTAGGCACCCATATTAGCATATTTTTCATTGTGATACAGCCGCAAAGAGAAGATTCTAGAGACTGTTTATTGCTGTTCTGAGCTAATATTTGTTAAAGTGATTAATATGTTTTTCAAATATCTGTGACAGGCGTGGCAGGTGTTATTTATCTCCACCGCCTGGAGCCTGGAAGGGTGCCGGGTGAGAGTCCTTGGAGAGGGGCTCCAGGTAGGGGCCTCAGGGGACCGCTGGGGACAGTGTCCACCTCCCTCTCCCTGCTCAAGCCTCACCCCTTCCACTGTCCCCAGTCCCAGCCCGCCAAGCCAGCCTTGAACTCCCGGCTCTACAGACCATTCCCATCAGCATTCAAGGGCGTCTCTCAGTGCAGCAGATAAAGACCCCACACCCCGTCTCCATCAGCTCCTCTCCACCTCCATGTCCGCCAGCTCTTTAGCCATCTTCCTCCCTTTCTGTTCCAAAGAACTCTCTCTACCTCCTTTATTCACCTTCCAGTCCCGGCTTTTAAGAAATCACTCTGAGATATGAAAAGCACACAGGACCTTCTAGAACAGCACCGTCCGAAAGATGGTTCTGTGATAACGGGAATGTTCTCTCCTCTGCATCGTCCAGTATGGGAGCCGCGAGCCACATCTGCCCGTCGAGCCCCTGAAACATGGCCGGTGCGGCTGAGCAACTTATTGAGAATAAAATTTGAAACTTCATTTATTTTTAGTGAACTTCTACATATTTAATTTTAAGCCTTTTATTTTGTATTGGGGAATAGCCAGCCGAAGAACAATGCTGTGATGGTTTCAGGTGAACAGGGAAGGGGCTCAGCCACACACATGCAGGCATCCATTCTCCCCCAAACGCCCCTCCCATCCAGGCTGCCACGTGACATTGAACAGAGCCCCCTGTGACCCACAGTAGGTCCTTGTTGGCTATGCATTCTACATGGAGCAGTGTGTCCATGTCCATCCCAAGCTCCCTAACTATCCCTTCCCCGCATCCTTCCCCCAGCAACCGTAAGTTCGATGAACTTCTATTTACATTGAAGTCCCCATGTTTGGCAAGAGACTACCGCGTAGAACCACTCAGCTTTAGAGAGTCACATAATGAATGCCACAGACTCACCACTCATCAGCTTTATCGAATGTCTACATTTTTGTCATATCTGCTTCTGATCTTTTTTTTTTTTATGTAATTAGATGTTATGGATCTGTTTCCCCCTTTTCCTCTGTCGAGTTAACCCACGGTCTCGAATGTTTACACCTCGGTATTTATCCTTCCCATTCATGTTTTTATGCTTTTACCATATATGGACCCACAAGCAATACATAGCATATTTTTCACATTTTAATACTTTGTACACATGGTAAATTATTCTAGGCATCATTCTGCAACTTGCTCCCCTCCTCCAAATCGGCAACACACTAGCCCATTTTTACCAAACTATAGTATCCTACTGCAGAAGCAGCCTGCTGTTTTGTTCTCATCTTGAGGAGTGTGTTACTAACAACATTGTGATGAACATCTTGGGACATATTCCTCCGGGCAACAGGCTAACGTTTCTAGAGAGTATTCACCAAGAAGCAATAGTCCGGTCAAGTTACAAAGCTTTAACTTGACTAGATGCTCCCAGATAGCTCTCCAAGATGCTTGTACCAACTCACACTCCCACCCGTGGCAGGGGAGAGGCCTGGCGGCTCTGCGGGCTCATTGGTATGCTCAAGTTTTAAATTTTCTGTTAAGCAGACAGGTGGCATCTTACCGTTCTTTCCATTGGTGTTTCCTGATGACTGGTGAAGTTAAACGTCTTCCATGATAATCAGTCATTCGGTTTTCTCTTTTGAGAACTGTCTGGTTGTATCTATTGCCTATTTCTCTCCTGGCTAATTGCCCTCATTCTTTTTGATTCGCAAATGCTCTTTACATATTACAAATTCAATTCTCTCCTAGTTATATGTGCTCAGATATTGCTTTCTGGGCTTTCCAGGTGGCTCAGTGATAAGGAATCTGCCTGCAATGCAGGTTTTATCCCTGCATTGGGAAGATCCTCTGGAAAAGCTATCTGGGAGAAGGAAACCCGCTCCAGTGTTCTTGTCTGGGAAATCCCATGGCCAGAGAAGCCTGGAAAGCTATAGTCCATGGGGCCATGAAAGAGCTGGACATTATTTAGTGACTAAACAACAACAAAACTGTTTTCTAGTTTTGTCTACTCTGTTAATTGACTTATGATGACTTTGATTGAAAAGAAGTTTTTAATTTTAAGGCAGTCAAATTTACCCACTCTTTCTTTAAGGTTTGTTTTCTGTGCTATGATAAAAAATCTCTTATCCCAGGGTTATAAAGGCATCTTATATTTCCATTTGTAACTTAATTTCCCCCCCCCTTTTTGTATTTAGATCATTACTGCATCTTGAATTTATTTGTTTGTATCATGCTATGCAGTTTGGTATCTGATTTAATATTGTTTATATTAGCTGTCAACACTGTATGATAAAGTTGTGCACAAAATTGATGATTTCAAACAGCACATATTTATTCTCTCATAGTTTCTTTGGGCCTGCAGTCTGGACACAGCTTAGCAAGAGCCTCCACTTAGAGTCTGACCCAATGCCATAGTCAAGGAGTTGACTGGGGCTGAGTTCTCATCCAGAGGCTTGACTGGGGAATGATCCACTTCAAGCTCCTCAGGTTGTTGGCAGAATTCACGTCTAGCCAAACATGGCGACTTCAATTTAAATAGAAGTTCATCGAACTTGTGGTAGCTGGGGAAAAGGATTGTAGCTGTAGGATTTGTGGCAGCTTGTCTCCTCAAAGCCAGCTATGGAAAGAAAGAGAGAGTGGAAGAGAGAGAGCCAGACCCCTAGTAAGACAGAGTCTTGCATGATGTAAGGTGATAGAAGCAGTGAGGTCCATCCCCTTTGCCATATTCCATTGATTGGAAAGTAAGTAGCCAGTCCTGCTCACACTCAAGAGGCAGGGGCTGTACAAGGACCTGAAAAGCAGGAGGCGGGATGGCGGCATCATCTGAGGCTATCTGTGCACGCTGACCATCACTTGCCAGTACTCTTTTGTTAAAACTTTCTATGTTTAGAGTGATTTAGGTTCACAGCAAAGCTTAGGGGGAAATACAGAGATTGTTCATAAATTTTTTTCATGAAAAATTTTCATAAATACCCCCATATGCATAGCCTCCCCCATTCTCAGCATCCTCCCACCCAAAGTCCAGCTTTGTTAGAACTGATGAACTTACAATGACATGTCATTATCTACCAAGGTCCACGGTTTACATTCTAGCAGCTCAGTCTTGGTGTTGTACATTCTGTTTGTTTGGAAAGTGAAAGTCACGCAGTCGTGTCCAACTCTTTGCCACCCCATGGACTATATATACAGTCCATGGAATTCTCCAGGCCAGAATACTGGCGTGGGTAGCCTTTCCTTTCTCCAGGGGATCTTCCCCACCCAGGGATTGAACCCAGGTCTCCCTCATTGCAGCCAGATTCTTTACCAGCTGAGCCACCAGGGAAGGCCAAGAATACAGGTGTGGGTAGCCTCTCTCTTCTCCAGGGGAACTTCCCCACCCAGGAATTGAACCTGTGCCTCCTGCATGGTAGGCGGATTCTCTACCAGCTGAGCTACCCAGCAAGCCCATTTTTTTGGAGCAATGTACAATGATATGTACCCATCGTTGTGATAGCATCCGAAGCTCTTCCACTGCCCTGGAAAGTCCGCGATACTCTGTCTGCTCCTCCCCCTCCTCCTCCAGTTCCTGGCAACCACGGATCTTCTTGCTGTCTCCGTCTTTCTGCTTTTTTTCCGGAATGTCAGAGAGTTGGGATCGTACAGTGTGAAGCTTTTTCAGACTGGCTTCTTTCACCCAGTCACATGCATTTGCGTTTCCTCCATGTCTTTTCATGGTTTGATAGCTCATATTCCTTTCTTGTGATGGATAATTCCCACCAGCATTCTTTTATAGATGGCCCAACCTCTTCTCCACTGACCGGGAACGCTTTCTCCATCACATACGAAGTTTCCTGAGGCACAGAAGTGTTTCTGGGCTCCTTTGTGATCGTCGTTGCTGTGGTGGGCTTCCTGCTCCTACCATCCGTCTGAATATGCTCTAGTATGGGGTCATCAAGAGTGCCATGCTGTTGAATCATCCTGGATCTTTCCAGACCTCACCCGGCTAGACCCCTCACAGACACTGGGTTATTGCTATTCAGCGGCTCAGTCGTGTGCAACTCTTTGTGACCCCATGGACTGCAGCCCGCCAGGCTTCCCTGTCCTCCACCATCTCCCAGAGTTTGCTCAAACTCGTGTCCATGTGAGTCGGTGATGCCATCCAACCATCTCATTCTCCGGGTACCAGAGACTTTTCTCTCCCTCTTGAATCATCCTCTCCAGGTTTGAGGTGCCTTGGCATGGATCTCCTCCACCAGTTGTCCCTCCTACCTGACACGGAAGCCCTAGAAGCCATTCCCCTTTTGTTCACTGTCCAGGTAATCTCCCCTGTGCATTGGAACTGAAGGCCATCTTCAGACTGAGGGGCTCAGGCCCCATCCCAGGCTGGAAGCTTCCTGGATCTCCACTTTGGCGTAGCCAGTGGCTTGTTAAACTCCACCCAGCAGATCCATGGCCAGCTTGGACAACACAACCGCACGGCATTGGGGCTTGATTCCACCACCCCCCATCAAGGACCTGCCTCCATCATCTGCCTCTATCAAGAGGTGGGTCTCCCACCCTATGCCCGCAGTCGCCTCACCCTGGGTCTGGCCACCTCCTTCCATCTCCTGAGCTCCCACGCGGCCCAATCCACCGTCACCCCCTCCACGAGTGCCCTCGGCAGTCTCCCAGCTCCCACACCCGCCCTCTGCAGTCAGTTCTCCACACGGCGGCCAGAGCAATATTTTCAAAAACATAAATCATCTCACATCCTCCCCCCACTTAAAACTCTTTCCAGAGCTTCCCACTGCTCTCGGAATGGGATCCAGTTTCCTCAGCGCGCCCTCAATCAATAGTGGCCTGTCACCTCCTCTCCAGCCCCCACCTCACCCCCACCCCCGCTGGACCGTGGAGATGATCTGATTATTTCTCTAAGGGGGGAGACTTTGGGGGTGGTCCAAGCGGTCTGGGGGTGAGGTGCCAAATTTCCCCTCTGAGTGGCAGGACCCGGACAGGGCCACGAACCCCGAGGAGGTCAGGTTAAGCGGCGCTATTTACTTTAACCCTCTCCAAAGTGTGTTTTGGTGGTGGGAGAGAGTTATGAATAAGCTCTTAATTCCAGGGAGGGCGTGGGTCAGCTCTCCGACAGCAGCGTTTATTGACATTCGCGTCTGAGCCTTCGCCCAGCGCCCCGAGTTTGAGTGGTCTGTCTGTGGCGAGCCTGGTGGCCCCAGCTCACCTGGACCCAGATGGGCACAGTCCTACCTGTCAGCTCTTTTCAAACTGGCACCAGCATCTCGATTTTCCTACTGGACCCTCAGGGAGTAAGCATCTGCGAAAACCGTGGTGAGAGGGGAGGGACCCACACCCCACGCCCGGGAGGGAGCACCCAGAAATCAGACGCCACCCACGGAACCAGGCGGGCAGGAGGTCAGCGGGGCCGTCTGAGGGCCTGTCACCTGGTCGGGTTGTTTGTTTGTGTTTTCACCGGGCTGACAGGGTCCTTGGGGGCGGAGAGGGAGCCCGCTGGGCTCACGGGCAGCTGGCTATGTGGCTTGGTTTCTCTTGCTGGTCCTCAGCGTCCCCATCTGTCTCATAGCCCTGCTGTGCTGTAGACAAGTATGCAAGTGTGTGCGATGGCATCCTACAGCCTCACAGAGGACCATGGCGCCTCTAAAGAGGGATATTTGAGAACAGAAATCGAAAGTTCAGAGAGGACAGTTTGCACGGCATTCTTGAAACGAAAACTACGGCATTGGAGCACAGATGAGTGGGGGCCTGGGGACTGGAAGAAGGTCAGGAAGGGCCCATCCCTAACGGGGGGCCATACAAAGAGCTCCTCCACGGGGGTGGGTCATCTTGCCTGTGGGGTGGGGGCAGGGGTGGGCCTGAGTATCTATCGTTGTTGTTGTTGTTCAGTCGGTAACTTATGTCTGACTCTTTGCAAACCCATGGACTGCAGCACACCAGGCTTTCTTATCCTTCACCATTTCCCAGAGCTTGCTCAAATTCATGCCCATTGAGTCAGCGATGCCATCCAACCATCTCATCCCCTGTCGTCCCCTTCTCCTTCCACCCTAAATCTTTCCCAGCATCAGGGTCTTTTTCCAGTGAGTCGGCTCTTCACATCAGGTGGCCAAAGTATTGGAGCTTCAGCTTCAGCAACAGTCCTTCCAATGAATATTCAGGGTTGATTTCCTTTAGGATTGACTGGTTTGATCTCCTGGCTGTCCAAGGGACTCTCAAGAGTCTTCTCTAGCACTGCAGTTCTAAAGCATCAATTTTTTGGCGCAGGAAAAAACCACAGCTTTGACTATACAGACCTTTGTCAGCGAAGTGATGTCTCTGCTTTTCGACGTGCTGTCTAGGTTTATCGTAGCTTGGGTGTCCATACGTGAGAGCAAGTGCATAGAACTCCATTCACACATTCAGGTAAAAACCAATGAAAACTCAGTAAGTGTTCGTCGCTCAGTCGTGTCCAACTCTTTGCAACCTCATGGGCTGTAGCACACCAGGCTCCTCTGTGGGCCAGGGATTCTCCAGGCAAGAATATTGGTGTGGGTTGCCACGCCCTCCTCCAGGAGATCTTCCTGACCCAGGGATCGAACCCGGGTCTTCTGCATTGACGGCAGATTCTTTACCATCTGAGCCACCAGGGAAGATCTTCAGTAAGGTCCTGGGGTCTAGTTAATGCTTGTACTGAGGTCAGTTTCCTGATTGTAATATATAGAGCTCTGGTTCTGTAAGGTGTCAGCACTGGGGGAAGCTGGGGGAAGGGTCCACAGAATTCTCTGTATTCTTTTCACAACTTCTCATTTTGAAATGAAAAGTTTCAAGAAAAAGTTCAGAGAGGGTCATGAATGTGTCCAACGCCACCCAGCAAATCGAGAATGAAGCTAGAGTTAATACCCGGGTGTCCTGATAGGTTCTTACTGATCTTTCCTAGAATGACACGATGGGCAGGCATTTGGCAAAATAAAAAGAAGTGAGTCTTAGCGATGGCAGCGTGAGAGGGGACCTAGCGGAAGTGGAGATGATCGTGGTAGTGACCACAGTAGGAGTGAAGACGACAGCTTCTATTTAGTGAGGCCTGACACCAGGCAAGGCGTCTTGCAGGCAGCCTTAAATGCAAGACTCCTGTTCCTCACCATGTTCTCCAAGGTCACACCAACCAAGCTGAAACTTGAACCCAGTGCCCAGTGTCGGCCCCTCGGGCCTGTCTACTCTCCGAGGGGTGTCCTGGGAGACACGAGGGACAGTGGGATGGCCGATGGCCCTGTCTGGAGTCCTGGCAGCCATCCAGGGGTGGCTCTAGCACTGAGCGGCCCTGCCCACCTCACATTCACCCACAAGCCATCCTGATGAAGGCCAAGGGCCAGGACCAGGAGGTGTCCCAAAAAACGAGGCAGTTTCACCCAAGGCTGTGAGTGCAGAATGCGTCACTGGCTGAGGAGCCCGGGGTCCCAGTTGCCAACCTGCTGCTGTGGGCTGGATGCCTGGGAAGAGCTCATCCCTCTCTGGCCTCAGGTTTTATCTCAGAAAATTCTAGGCAGGGGCTTCCTGCTCAGATTTCACATCTTCTCCAGGTGGGGATGTTTCTAGCTCCCCAGAAAGCCTGACCCATCCATGTCTGTGTGGACTGGATGACCCTCTACTGCTGGGCAGGGCCCTGTATTACTGACTTCTGGCTGTCACAACAAACTATGTGGGTTACAATAACACAAACATAGTCCCTCACAGTTTTAGAGGCTGGAAATCTGAAATCAAGGAGCTGGCAGGAGAGTGATGCCCCCACAGTCTCCAGGGGAGGGTCCTTCTGTCCTCTTCCAGCTTCTGGGGGTTCCAGGCATTCCCGGACTCGTGTTGGCATCCTTCTGTCTCCACCTTCACCTGGCCTCCTTTTCTCTGTGTCTGCTGTAAAGATGTTTGTCCTTGGATTTAGGGCCCACCCAAGCAGTCCAGGGCTTCCCTGATGGCTCAGTGGGTAAAGAAAAGCCACCAGCAATGCAGGAGACACAGGAGATATGGGCTTGGTCCCTGGGTCAGGAAGATTCCCCTGGAGGATGAAATGGCAACTCATTCCAGAATTCTTGCCTGGAGAACTCCATGGACAGAGGAGCCTGACATGCTACACTGTCCATGGGGTCAGAAAAGGGTTGGACGTGACTGAGTACACACACAGCCTTTGTTGAGGTCCCACCATGCACCAGGCATTGCTAAGTTGTCATTTCAACAGCCAACTCTGAAGAGTAGGTACTCTTCTTGTCTGCATTTAACAAAGGAGGAAACTGGGGCTCAGAGAGGGGAAGTGAGTGACCCAGGGTCACACAGCAGTCATGCATGCCTCAGAGACAGAACTAGAAGCCAGGCCTCCCGACCCTAAACCCCAACTTTCATTTGTTCACTCTGACCGTCTCCCATCTTTGACCCAATCGCATTCTCATTCTGGATTCAGAACACGCCCACCCCAAGGACTGCGACCCAAGCGTCTACACCGGAGGCTGGCACACCACAGCCCACCGTGCGCCTATTCCAGCCCACCACCTGTTTTGTTCTGTTTGGTTTTAACGGTGCTACCAGTTTATTTCATTCTCTTCTGTTTTAAGCCTTGGCCGCATGTGAAACGTCTTAGTTCCTCGGCCAGAGATCTAACCTGTGCCCCCTGCAGAGGCGGCACTGGAATTGGAAAGTCTTAACCAATGGACCACCGGGGAAGTCCCCCACCCCCTGTTGTTTAAAAATTAAAGTTTTATTGGAACACAGCCACCCCCGTCCTGTTACATATTGTCTTTGACTCCTTCCATATTCTAGTGGCACAGGTGAGTAACATAGAGACTGCAAAACCGAACAGATTAACTGGCCCTTTACAGATAGAAGAGTTTCCCCTGTGGCTCAGCTGGCAAAGACTCGGTCTGCAATGTGGGAGACCTGGGTTCGGTCCCTGGGTTAGAAAGATCCCCTGGAGAAGGGAAAGGCTACCCACACCAGTATTCTGGCCTGGAGAATCCCATGGACTGTATAGTCCATGGGGTCACACAGAGTCAGACACAGCTGAGCAACTTTCACTTCACTTCACTTCACTTACAGAAAAAAGTTTGCTGAGTCCCACTCTGGAGTTAAGGATGGTTGGATCCTGACTTCATATACTTTGAAGTAGAAGAATGATGCCCATGGGGGAGCCCCTTACCCCTGGAGCCCTTGGACTCCCAAGGAACGCTGCTGAGATGAGGGGCTGGGGGTGGGGGTGGCCAGGACAGGTGTGCATGGGTGGGAGAGCAGGGACAGCTGAGAAAGAGTCGTTTCCTGCTGCAGAAACGTCTCTAGTTTCCAGACGAAGGGGAAAAGCCCGGGGCTCTTGGCTGCCTCTGACTTTTCAAGCCCGCCGGTTTCCCCGACCCCCATTCTCCTCCTCTCCAGCCCCTGCCTTCTTCCAAGGCTTCTTTGCATTCTAGAAAACGTAGCCCCTGCCCTTCTAAGTCACCAGGGCCCTCCAGCCCCCAAGGGAGCCCTGACTCGAGAGACAATGAAAAGTCGGTGAGAAACCCAATCTGGGGCTATCAGGTGGGCAGCTCGGTGGAGGGGCTCTCCTTTCTGGCCCCCAGACAGGTCGGATCCTCTTGCCCCCTCCCAGACGTCGCATTCCGAGCACCAGTTGGATCCTCTCAGCCAAAAAGAAAAGTCCTTCCTACCTTGCAGGGGTTCCGAAGACTTTTTTTTTCAAAGTAACCCCCCAAACAGTGGCTTTTCAAGCCACACACAGACTGAATCAAGCTTCATTTGTTTCCAGAAGGCCGAGGGGCAGCGGTTTGGAAAAAAGAACCTTCTCTGTAACTCACGGGGAGGCGAAGGCGGGGTCAGAGGGCACATTCCGATTGCTAAGATGCATTGACAAGAGCCCAGGCCCCCCCTTGGCCCTGCCCGAAGACCTGAGGAAGGGGAGGGGTCCTGGAGGGGTGCACAGGGGCCTCAGAAACGCTCCCCTGAGTCACAAAGAGTCGAAAGGTGACCCCTCCTCTCTTGCTGGCCCCCCACCTTCTACAGATACGCCCAGAAAGAACCCCCAGGTCTGGGAGGAACAGAGGAGGGAGGTTTAGCTACGACTTTTTTTTTCTTAATGTTGGTTTGGTCAGTTGAGTTTTGCCCCCAGATGTTCAACTGGTGGCACAAGCGACGAGCCATGGTGACAGCTGGGAATTTTTCAGGACCGATTGCAAAAGGGGAACAGACGTGGACTGGGGTGTCGTGGTGCAAGTCCACGCTTGGCTATCGGTGCCTGGGCGACCTTGGACAGCTGTCTCCACCTCTCTGGGCCTATTTCCTCAATGTCAGCTGGGGTCTGCCCCTGGATCTGGGCCATCCACTCAGATGGCGACACCGGGCAAGGGCACGCACAGCCAGATGCTCTGAGCTGGTGACAGTGGAGGCGGGGAAGACTGAGGGACCAGGGCTGAGCAGACGAGGTCCCAGTGGGGGCAGGGGAGGACCCAGACCCAGAAGGAAGGGTTAACCTTGCACCATGCTGCTGCTACTGCTGCTAAGTTGCTTCAGTCGTGTCCGACTCTGTGCGACCCCATAGACGGCAGTCCACCAGGCTCCCCCGTTCCTGGGATTCTCCAGGCAAGAACACTGGTGTGGCTTGCCATTTCCTTCTCCAATGCATGAAAGTGAAAAGTGAAAGTGAAGTCATTCAGTTGTGTCCGACTAGTAGCGACCCGATGGACTGCAGCCCACCAGGGTCCTCCGTCCACGGGATTTTCCAGGCAAGAGTACTGGAGTGGGGTTCCACTGCCTTCTCCACCTTGTACCGTGGAGGGGCTCAAATAAAAACTCAGAGAACCATCCATCGAAATGCTCTTTCCAGGGGGACACTAAGGCCTGGGGCACACACCACGCGTCAGTGATAAACCCCTGGCATCACGTCATACCCAGCCCCCCGTGCTCCTCACTCACTCTCTGAAACTGAGGCCTGGGGCACACGCCATGCGTCAGTGATGAACCCCTGGCATCACCTCATATCCAGCCCCCCGTGCTCTGCACTCACCTTCTGCAGGTGGCACTTTGACCAGATGCCTTGGTCCAGCCCTTCAAGGTGGGCCAGAAGCATCATTCCACTATAGAAAATGGGAGGAGGGGGTGTGCCTAAAAAGCTAAGAAATGCAGAAATAAAGGTGGCCTTTATCCCTGCAGAGAATAAGCATTCGTAGCCCACGAGTTCTGGCCTCGGCTCAGTCTAGCGGGGTGAGTGGGAAGTATCACAGTAGTGCGTGATGCAAGGTGAATTCACAGGGGTGTGACTGTGGGGTCACACCAAGGGCAGGGCGGTCCATGAAGCCCCATCTCCTCACCATCCTTAGGCAGCAAATCCCCACAAATTCCTGGGCAGGCTGGGGGACAAGGGGACGGAACGCTGGGGAGAGGTATTGGGCCATCTACCCTCTTGGGGGCAATTTCATCATCCTGGTAACTCTCCAGGCAGGCTGCTGATGCTGTGCCTTCCAGACTCAGGCTCTCAAACAGGCTCTGAAGGAGGCCACTTCTGCCTTCATGAGCCCGTTTCCCCATCAGCCTTTCCCACAGGTCTACTGAGGGTACCAACTCCCCTGGGAACAGCGCTGAGCTGGCAAAAGCAATGACAATCTCTTTTCCTCCATTTGAGAGACACCTGGTCCCCTCCTGCTTCCTGCCTCCCACAGAACCAGGTGGTCCAGGGTCTCCTCCAACAATGAGATGTTTCAAACTCACCTCTGCTGACAAACCCTCAGGAACCAAGCTCCAGTGCTTGGGAGGAAAAATGGGGTGATGGCTCCTCCCAGGACATGAGACCCCACCTCCCCAGGACAAGTACATCATCTTATTGCCTCCAGTGAAATTCTCAAGGTTGGAAACAATGGGAAGACCCCGCAGTCAGCCCTGGCCTGGGGCTCCTTCCTTGTATCAGGACATGTGTGTGACCTTTGCTTCTGCACAGTGCCCGGGGCCTGGCCAGGCTCACTAATCACAGGACCCCCTTCCCAGTGCCTTTAGAGGGAGGCTATACTGCCAGCCACCCTCAGGGTCCTTGGACTCACTGCATCTTCCCNAGGCAAGAACACTGGCGTGGCTTGCCATTTCCTTCTCCAATGCATGAAAGTGAAAAGTGAAAGTGAAGTCATTCAGTTGTGTCCGACTAGTAGCAACCCGATGGACTGCAGCCCACCAGGCTCCTCCGTCCATGGGATTTTCCAGGCAAGAGTACTGGAGTGAGGTTCCACTGCCTTCTCCACCTTGTACCGTGGAGGGGCTCAAATAAAAACTCAGAGAACCATCCATCGAAATGCTCTTTCCAGGGGGACACTAAGGCCTGGGGCACACACCACGCGTCAGTGATGAACCCCTGGCATCACCTCATATCCAGCCCCCCGTGCTCTGCACTCACCTTCTCCAGGTGGCACTTTGACCAGATGCCTTGGTCCAGCCCTTCAAGGTGGGCCAGAAGCATCATTCCACTATAGAAAATGGGAGGAGGGGGTGTGCCTAAAAAGTTAAGAAATGCAGAAAGAAAAGTGGCCTTTATCCCTGCAGAGAATAAGCATTCGCAGCCCACGAGTTCTGGCCTTGGCTCAGTCTAACGGGGTGAGTGGGAAGTATCACAGTAGCGCGTGATGCAAGGTGAATTCACAGGGGTGTGACTGTGGGGTCACACCAAGGGCAGGGCGGTCCATGAAGCCCCATCTCCTTGCCCTCCTTAGGCAGCAAATCCCCACAAATTCCCGGGCAGGCTGGGGGACAAGGGGACGGAACGCTGGGGAGAGGTGTTGGGCCATCTACCCTCTTGGGGGCAATTTCATCATCCTGGTAACTCTCCAGGCAGGCTGCTGATGCTGTGCCTTCCAGACTCAGGCTTTCAAACAGGCTCTGAAGGAGGCCACTTCTGCCTTGATGAGCCCGTTTCCCCATCAGCCTGTCCCACGGGTCTACTGAGGGTACCAACTCCCCTGGGAACAGCGCTGAGCTGGCAAAAGCAACGACAATCTTTTTTCCTCCATTTGGGAGACACCTGGTCCCCTCCTGCTTCCTGCCTCCCACAGAACCAGGTGGTCCAGGGTCTCCTCCAACAGTGAGATGTTTCAAACTCACCTCTGCTGACAAACCCTCAGGAACCAAGCTCCAGTGCTTGGGAGGAAAAATGGGGTGATGGCTCCTCCCAGGACATGAGACCCCACCTCCCCAGGACAAGTACACCATCTTATTGCCTCCAGTGAAATTCTCAAGGTTGGAAACGATGGGAAGACCCCGCAGTCAGCCCTGGCCTGGGGCTCCTTCCTTGTATCAGGACACGTGTGTGACCTTTGCTTCTGCACAGCGCCCGGGGCCTGGCCTGGTTCACTAATCACAGGACCCCCTTCCCAGTGCTTTTAGAGGGAGGCTATACCACCAGCCACCCTCAGGGTCCTTGGACTCACTGCATCTTCCGGCCCAACAAAACTGTGTTCCTGATCAAGCCAGCCCTCCCACTCCTGGACCAAAGCCACGACCTCAGTTCNGGTTCACTAATCACAGGACCCCCTTCCCAGTGCTTTTAGAGGGAGGCTATACCACCAGCCACCCTCAGGGTCCTTGGACTCACTGCATCTTCCGGCCCAACAAAACTGTGTTCCTGATCAAGCCAGCCCTCCCACTCCTGGACCAAAGCCACGACCTCAGTTCCTACCTGTGTGTCTATCACCCCAGTTGGAAGCTCCTTCCACCCAGAGCTGGTGCTTCCCAGATGCTCTGGACCACTTTTGTTTCAGCAGTTTCCCTACCAGCTACTTCTGAGTCTCTGCCAGTGGGGACCATCACAGTTCCAAAGTTGGGCTGATGGGAGGACTCTGTGGCTGTGAAGTGGACCCCGGTTCTAAGTGGCTGTCAGGATCAGTGCTGTGAAAAGGGGCCCTAGGAGATTCTAACGCTTGCTCAGGATATCAGGGAGTGTGAAGGTAACATCCTGAAAAACAGCCTCACAGGTATATGCAAATGAAAGGCAAAGCCCGCCGTAGCCTGGTCCACAGCCCTTCAGTTTGCAACATGTGTTTCCTTCCTTCGTGAGAGCTCCCTGGCTCTTCTGAGCAGCTTCTCAAGGCAGGGAGGACAGGAATTCTCATCCCCACTCAACAGATGAGGATTCTGAGGTTCAGAGAGAACCAGGACTCAGGTGAGAAAGGTGAGGCAGGAGGCAGAGGGAGCTGCTGGAAGCCCTGTCTCAGAGGATCCCATCCTGGGCTGGCTATGGATGAGCTGTGTGCCATTCAGTAAGTGGCTTTAGCCTCTCTGGGCCTTTATTTGCACATCTGTCAAATGGGGATACTAAGAAGTTCCTACCTCTTGGGGTTACGGTAAGGATGAGATGAGTTAATAAACATAAATCACTCAGGGCCTGGCACGTGGCAAGTAGGAGAATAACTGCCTACTATCATCACCATTATCGTCGTCCCAGCCCCGCAGCCAACCAGCAGTGGGGCCTCGGGTAAGTCCTCTTTCCCCTCTGGGCCTCAGTTTCCCCACTGGCAGAATGGTTCCTGATGGTTTCTAATAGCTCAGTTGTATCCACAGCTCAGGCTTCCAGGCCCAAAGCACAGACCAGAAAGGGGACAGACAGTGGAGCTCCCAGAACCCACAGACGCCCGCCTCCCCTTTCCTGGGCCTCGGCTTCCCCCTCTGCCGAGTGCGGAGGAGGAAGAAGAAGCACGGCGCCCTGTGCGTACACTGCTACCTCACCAGGGTCCCAGACGGGCGCTCTGGGGGAAAGAGTCACCGGCATCCACTTGCTCCTCTGTGGCGACCCGGCTGCAAAGCCAGGGCAGGGTGCAAAGGGTTAACCGCCCGCAGGCCAGGTGAAAGGAGCCCCAAGTACCACCTCCGGACGCCAGTTTCAACAGCCAGAGCCCTGAAAAGAAGAGCCCTCATGTTTGCATTGGCAGCTGGGCCAGTGGTGGGAGGAATCGTCGCCCGGCAGGGCCTGGAAAACTCTGCTCATCTCACAGCTGGGCCAGTCCGGCCTCCTCCCTGGGGTCCCCGCTCCACCTCCTGCCACCCCATTGCCTAAGCCCCATACAGGACATGACCGCATGGCCCAGGATGAGGGGGCGCAGGCGGCCCAGACAGGGTGGCCATTCATGGAGCCGCCCTCAGCCTGGCTCAGATGCAGCCCTGGGCACTGGGCAAAGAAGCGGGTGCCAGGAAAGAAGGGCACCCGGTGGGGGCAAGGGGCAGGGCAAACCCAGCCGGGTGCCCCGCACAGAGCTCCTGGCCTGGGAGGACACGTGACGTCATGGGGGATGGGAAGCACGGGGTGACTTAGGAGTGGAGAGAGCTGCCCCTCCCTCACCTGAGCCCCTGGAAACAGGGCTTCACTGAGGGCCCCCCCGGGGGTGGGAAGCAGGAGGCTGAGCCCATTCAGGAGCTTGTCCCACTTTGGGGAGCATCACAGAGGCTGCAGAGCCAGCAGGACATGTGGCCTGGCTGTTGAAGGATAGAAAGGAGCTGACCCACCAGACTAAGAAGAGGAAGGTCCTCCAGGTGGAGGGAATCGTGCAAGACCATGCAAGACCTTACCTGGGGCATCGTGGTCTTTTGAGTGGGAGGGAGGTGGGGGAAGGAGTTTCCCTGCAGGCCACTGGGGTGTCAGGGGGTCTGCTTCCATGAGACCTCTGGCAAGCCATTTTGCCTTGCCTCAGTTTTGGTATCTGTACAATGGGCACAATCATTGGATTGCAGGTATAGTGAAAAGTTTCTGACTCACAGTAGGCCCTCACAAACTCATGGGCCTCCCTCTTGTGAAATTCTGGGTCTCCATTTGAGGCACTGAGGCAAGGTTCAGAGACTGGACTCTAGTCCTGCCCCATGGAACCACATCTGCAGTCTCTCCAGCCCTTGATTTCTCATGTCTGAGATCAGATCGTTCCCTTGCTCCTCAGCATCCTCAGTGACCAGCCTGGGATGAGCGATCCGAAAATGCATTGCCAGTAAGAGGAACTTCTGTGACTCCTGGGGCCCAGCCTGGGGCTCAGGGTTGGAACCAGCCTGGGTTCAAGACCTCACGGCCTCTCCGTGTCCCCAGGTGTCTCTCACCTGTAAGATCAAGGCCGGGGCAGCACCTGGCCCACCAAGGTGTGTTGTGTGTGAAGAGAACTGAACCAGACGGGGCTACGGGGCTCCTCAGCCCCTTGGCCCCTGACTATGGGGGCTCGTTCAGTCATACTGATGCTGGCAGGCCAGGGCCGACGTGGAAAACCACCGGTCTTGTGCACGTAAATGCTGGACCTAGTGCCGAGGACATGGGGCCCGTCCCTCCAGATTATAGCTCTGGTCATGCTATTAACAAACCATAAGAGTAATAACTGTCCCCCTCCAGCAAGCACTTCTGGCCATGCAGACTCTGGAATTTGACTCAAACGCTTGTTCCCAGTGTTACACAAGGCCCAGGCCCCCATATCAGCAGGGGCAGCCCTGACCTTCCCAGGACTTCCCCCACCTGGACTGCTAGGACCCCAGCCTAGAACTCTCAGACAAGAGTGTGTTGTGTGTGTATTAGTTGCTCAGTCATGCCCGACTCTTTGCAAACTCATAGACTGCAGCCTGCCAGGTTCCTCTGTCCATGAAATTCTCCAGGCAAGAATACTGCAGTGGTAACCATCCTCTTTCTCCAGCGGATCTTCCGCCTCAGGGACTGGACCTGAGTTTCCTGCACTGGGGCTTCCCTGATAGCTCACAGCTGGTAAAGAATCCGCCTGCAGTGCAGGAGACCCCAGTTCAACTCCTCGGTCGGGAAGATCTGCTGGAGAAGGGATAGGCTACTGACTCCGGTATTCTTGGGCTTCTCTTGTGGCTCAGCTGGTAAAGAATCCACCCACAATGTGGGAGACCTGGGTTCGATCCCTGGGTTGGGAAGATTCCCTGCAGTATTCTGGCCTGGAGAATTCCATGGACCATACAGTTGCAAAGAGTTGAACTGAGCGACTTTCACTTTACTTCCTGCATTGCAGGCAGATTCTTTACCATCAGGGCCACCAGGGATGCCCCACCCCCAACCCCCTCCCCATCCCTAGATAAGAAGTGAAGAAGTGAAGTCGCTCAGTTGTGTCTGACTCTTTACGAGTCCGTGGACTGTAGCCTACCAGGCTCCTCAATCCATGGAATTCTCCAGGCAAGAATACTAGAGTGGGTTGCCATTTCTTTCTCCAGAGGATCTGCCTGACCCAGGGATCAAAACTGGGTCTCCCGCACTGCAGGCGGACTCTTTACCGTCTGAGCCACCATGGAAGCCGCAGGCAAGAAGGAGGCTAAACAACCAGCTGCAGGGGAAATGTGAGCTGGTTCCAGGTCCCANGTGGGTTGCCATTTCTTTCTCCAGAGGATCTGCCTGACCCAGGGATCAAAACTGGGTCTCCCACACTGCAGGCGGACTCTTTACCGTCTGAGCCACCATGGAAGCCGCAGGCAAGAAGGAGGCTAAACAACCAGCTGCAGGGGAAATGTGAGCTGGTTCCAGGTCCCATCCCCTCCCACCTGCCCTCAACCCCCCTCAACCCCCTCTACCCCATAGCCCAAAGACCTCTGGAAAGAAATCCTTTTCTTTCTTTCCCTTTGTCCTGCCCAGGGTGAGACTGTCATTGGAGAATCTTCTCTCCCCAGGCAGGCTCAGAGCCTTTCCCCTAGGAAATGTGCCAGCCAGTTAGGAGATTTGGACATTCATACTCTCCTGCTATGTCAAAGTCTTTGACTGCGTGGATCACAATAAACTGTGGAAAATTTTGAGAGATATGGGAATACCAGACCACCTGACCTGCCTCCTGAGAAATCTGTATGCAGGTCAGGAAGCAACAGTNAGAGCTGACTCACTGGAAAAGACCCTGATGCTGGGAAAGATTGAGGTGAAGAGGAGGAGAGGGTAACAGAGGATGAGATGATTGAATGGCATCATCGACACAATGGGCATGAGTTTGAGCGAACTCTGGGAGATAGTGAAGGACAGGGAGACCTGGTGTGCTGCAGTCCATGGGGTTGCAAAGAATCACACACGACCTATCAACTAAACAACAACAACTGACTAAGCACCGAATAGGTTCAGGCAGTGAGCTCAGTGCCAGGGGCACAGCTGCAAATTAAAGAGATCTCAAGACTCGGCCCCTGTCACCATCAGGCCTGCAGTACAGAGAAGGAAGCAGGAAAAAAACCAAGGGGGCTGGGGAGACAGTGGGAGAGAAAAAACACAGTTCCGAGGAAGCCTTTCAAGTTTCTCAAAAGACACAAACGAGAAACTGAAACAGAGTGCAATGAGCTGGAAAACCTACTTTTGATGAGGTCAAGAGAAGTATCTCTAAGAAGCTGTTATTTATACTGAGGCTTAAAGTGTGGGAACAAAAGAACCATGAGAACGCTTTCCAGGTAGACGGCACGGCAGGGGCAAGGGCTCTGAGGCAGGGAAGAGCGATAATCACGGAGGATAGCTTAAGACGAGATTGAAGAGGTCAGAAGGGCTCAAATCATATAGTAGCTGTGGGCTGTGTGTATCAGCCAGCTACGGCTGCATAACAAACAAGCCCTAAACTTGGTGGTGTGTAGGAAGTACCATCAGTTATTATAGCTCACACTCTGGGGGTCCGATGGTGTCTGAGGGTGCTCTACATCAGGCTGAAGAAGCCTTGCTCCACATATTCCTCCTCCTCCTCCTTAGACTTGGGGGACTAGCCTGGTGGTCCCCTTCTCGTAGTGATGGTGGGAGGGCAAGAGAGAAGCAGGAGCTGCGAGGCTTCTGGGGGCTCAGACTTAGAGCTGATACTTCTGTCCCACTCTACTGACTGAAGCAAGTTGCCCATCTCCTTCGGGGTGGGGCGTGGCGTCCCCCCAACAGTGGGAGGACATCGCACGGGACAGAGGAGGTGGCTTGGATGAGGACAGTGACCACGAGGAGAGAAGCAGAGGAAATCCAGAGCCATCTACAGGCAGGAGCAATGGGAACGTCGCTGATGGATTAGAGGTAAGGACAAGGGTGGAATCAAGTTTGGCTTCTGATTTTTCTCCCAGAGGGATGAGGTAGACGGGGACATCTATAGGAGACGGAAGAGACGAGATACGGGGGCTCACTCCAGCTTTCTCTGGCCCCTCGACTTCCTCTTCTGCACCATGAGAGGTCGGGGAGCACCCCCCCCTGCCAGCCCAGGCCTCTCTTCACCCCCCTCCCCAGCCAGAGCCCGGGCTTCCCGCGCTCCTGTACAGTGAACGTCAGCCGGCCCTGCGGTGAATTACGACCCCCATAGCTCACAGCCGGGCTGGCGCAGGAATGATGTGTTGTGACCATCCATCACCACCTGACGGGCACCGAGCGCCAGAATTCGGCAGCTGCCCTTCACCGGGACACTTAATTATAAAGGCCTGAAATTTTCCCCTACCGGCCCAGGAAATAAAGGCTTTGTTTACCAACTGCAAGTGGGGAGGCACTCAGGGGAGAGCCTATATATCAGAACAGCCTGGCAGAGGCAGGGCGAATCCTGGGACCTGGTGGGCGGGGCACAGCGGAGGCTTCCCACCGTCCGCCAGCCCTGTGCTCCTAGTCTCCATAGATATATTGATCCCAGACGTTCTAAGTCATCTCACCTGCGCCGCGTCTGAATTTGTTCAAAGCCAATTCAGGGCAATGCTCTGGGCCCTTCTTCTGGGTTTGCCAGCCCTTCCAAAAACCCTTGGGGCCTTATGGAACTTGGGGAAGAGGAGAGGGCACAGCAGGACGTCGAAGACACCATTTGGCTCACAAGGATGTGCGTTCATCCTGCCCGGTTCTCAAAGTGTGGTCCCCAGACCAGCAGCCTCGGTCTCTAAATGCATGTTCTTGGCCTTTGAGAAGTAGTGTTAGTTGTTCAGTGGTCTGACTCTTTGCAACCCCATGGACTATAGCCCACTAGGATCCTCTGTCCGTGGAATTCTCCAGGCAAAATACTGGAGTGGGTTGCCATGCCCTTTTCTAGATCTTCCCAGACCCAGGGATCGAACCTGGGTCTCCTGCACCTCAGGCAGATTCTTTACTGTCTGAACCATCAGGGAAGCCCTGACCTAATGAAGCAGGAATTCAAATGGCTGCCATTGGAGAAGAGCAGATTTCCTCCAGGAAGAAGGAAGGGGTTCCCAGCACCGTCGGTCCCTAGATCAGGTGCAAAGGAAGGAGGTATGCAAGAAGCTGAATTTGATCCTTGCCAGGTGATCGGTCCAAGACATGCCTTCCTCCAGATATGATTCCCTCAGCGGAGACATCACAGTCTGAGCATATCACAGAGGATTCTGCAAGCACCCAGACCCAACCCGGCAGGGCTGAATTATCTGCACCAACGTGGACCCCTCCCAACACTCACACACTCTCTCTTTGCTGTCCCCCACCTCATTCTAGGGGACCATGGGGCTTGGCAGCTGCCCCAAGGGATGGAGGTGGTTTGCGGCTGACGGACCGACAGCATTCATCTGCCCACAGGCATTGCAGGCCACTCCACAGCACCACAAAGTGACATATGGAGAAACTGAGTCACAGGACCCAAAAGATATCTGGCAAGTTGGGTGTGGAACTATGCTGGGTCTACAATCACGGCCTCCTGGCCTCCAGTCTACACTCTACGGCCCACCAGCTCTGTGTTTCTGAGCAAGTCACTGCCCTCTTCTAGGCACTGGAGTCTTTGTCTGCAACATGAGAATAATGATATTCCCCCACTGGGTTGATCCAAACCAGAATGGGGATGACCAGTGATGACAGATTGCAATCCTGATCACTGATCTGGGTCCCACGTCACTTTTCAGGAATGTGGCTTGTTCGCCCTCCCCAACCGTCCTGCTTTTTTTTTTTTTTTCAATTTGGAATAATAACCACCTTTCCTTGTCTATTTCTCTGGCTGTGTCGAGCCTTAGTCATGGCCTGCAGGAAACTTCACTGTGGCGCCTGGACTCTCTAGTTGTAGCTCTTCTTTAAAAACAAAGTTTTAACTAACTATTCCACTGTCCTTGGATTCCCCCCCGGAGGCAGGCTTTGAGATGAGTCATTTGCTTGGAATGTGCAGGGTAACCCTTGTTGAGGAGCAGAAGAACAAGAGACGAAGGTACCTGTAAAGGAAGTGTTGTCACGGGCAGGTACAACCAGGGGCTCCATCTCTCTGGGGCAAGTTGGAGCCTCCACAGACACATGCCTCAGGGGTATCCTGCCTAAGACGGGAGGGAGCTGGGGTGCTGATACACCAGCTCCTGTATGTCAGTGGTTGAGGGCTTCCCAGGGCTGTTAATTCCCAGCCCCTTCTTGCCTGCCCCTAGAGAGGGCAGAGCAGACACTAGCGGCCAGACCCTCAGACAAAGAACTTCTGGTGCTGGCCATTGGATGGGGGTGGTGTGCCCAGAAACAGTGCCAAGGGGGGACAGGTGGGGTCCCCAGTACAAGCCACAACCTCCTTTCTTCTCCATGAGGAGAAGCGCTTTATCTATTTCAAGACCCAGCTTGGAGTACCAGCTTTCCTCTGGTCAACCCTCTCCAAACGCCCTAAGGAGAACTGGAATGTGCCTTCCTGCAGCAACTTTATCTTGTCTCTTTCATGAGAATTGCTTTCATTCATTTGCCAGATGTTTCTTCAAAGACAGCTGGGTGCCAGGCACCACACAGGCCCCTGATCACACTGCACCGTAACCGTTCTTGACTTGCCCGTGAGCACTGGACCGTGAGGGCTCCACAGGCGGGGCTGGATCAGATTCCTGTGGGCATCCCCAGTGCTGAGCACATAGTCAGCCAATCTGAACTAGAAGGGAAAAGCAAACCTGACGCTACATGAAAAGTGCTTGGCTTGGCACAAAACCCGCCAAAAGAAAAGATCTGAAGAAATAGCCATTAATGTGTGGGTACAAGCTGCGTGAGTCCCTCTGAGACACATCACCACCCTGCTCCGTACCTGTCTCGCCCCAGGCGCGCCAAAAGACAGAGCCTGCATCCCCTTGGGAGAGCCCCCAGCATAGGAGCCATCTAAAATTAGACCTGCCCCTGCGGGCGCTTAAAATTAGAAGGACTTTGCATTCCAAGATGCCAACAGGTGCCGAGCAACAGTTCAGGGACCAAAATAAATCAGCAGCTCACTGGGACTTAAAATTAGATGAAGCCTCTGGGTCCAAGCGGCTGTCCGTGTTGGGCAAATTGTCTTCCATAAAGGATTGAGAGGAGGTAGTCCAAAGCCCTCCATAGTAGAAGCCCTCGGATGAGTCAAAGGGAATGGATGTGTACTGACAGTCTACCTGGTGCCAAGCCTGTGCCAACAGCCTGGCTTGCATTCTGCAGCTCGATGTACATGGTGGAGCTGGGAGGGAGCAATATCAATTATTATGCTGCCTGGAGATTGATGCCAAAGAGCTTCATTCCAGGGACTTGTCCAAAGGCACCCAAATGACGGAGCAGGGTTTAAGCCTCTGCTTCTCCCCGGCTGCTCCTGGCTCATTTCAGGGAGCCAGACCACCCTCATCCATTTCTAGCAGGATCCTCACCACCCCCTCTACCTCCCCAAGCAGCCTTTGTTTGGGGTCATGCAACCTGCCCCTGGCCACACTGATTGGGCCAAAGCGGCAGCAGCATCTAAAGTGAACTGCTCACTGGCTGGTCAAGAGACTTACAGCGTCTGGCTGGGAAGGACGAACTGGACCACTCAGGGCTCCTAGGAGAATGTGCAGTGAGCAAGCTTCCTAAGAGGGAAGGGTGGAATAAAACCGATAGAGGAGAGAGGGGGATGGGGCAACATCACAGTCATGCAGCGACTCCAGCTGATGTTAGGGACCAGTGGGACATAGCACACACCACATCCTGAACTCGTCCATAGGAATTTCACCCCCTTTTACAGATGAAAGGAACTGCTGTCAGTTGGGTTAATCGCTCACAACTCGTGTCCAACTCTTTGCAACCCTGCGGTCTGTCCACGGAATTCTCGAGGCAAGAATACTGCAGTGGGTTGCCACTGCCTTCTCCAGGGGATCCTCCCTACCCAGGAATCAAACCAGGCTCTGCTGCATTGCAGGCAAATTCTTTATCATCTGAGCTACCAAGGGAGCAATTGTGATTGGAGAGATCACCAAATGACCTCAGAGATAAAGATGAGGTCTGGGTTCCAAAGTCCTCCAGCCTAGGGGTGCCCAACCACATGTGTGCATGTGTGTGAGAGTGTGTGGGTATGCACAAGCCCATGGGTATCACCCAGAAGAGAGGGCACAAGGAGGACTGGGGATTCACAGCAGGTGTGGCCCTCAACGCAGCTGTAATGGGCTCCCCACCCCTCTGGGAACCTCTTCACGTTTCTTCCGTTTTCCATTGACAGGGCCACCTGGGCAAAACCAGTAATTGCTGTTGACATCAAGACAGAAGGTGCTGTTTGCAGCCTGGGCACCATGGCCTGGCAGCTCTGTCCTGCCCTCCAGGCTCCTGAACAAAATGGGAAATGTGACTGTCAAATCCTGGATCATCTGTAGCATGCCAGGGGCCAGCTCTAAGCTTCTATCACTTCAGTTTCTCCACCAACCATGTTGGAGAAATAATGGCTCTTTTTTTCTTCAACAGATTGTTCCTAAGAAATAAATATGTGAAGTCATTGTTTGATATTTGTCAGTTTCTTTGAATATCCTAAGATCAACTTTGCACGAGGGCTCCAGGAATGCTAAGTTCCACTTTTTCACTCTGCCATGGACCCTCTGCAGGACTTCCAGCAAGCCCTTTATCCTCTCTGGACCACAGTTGCTCCCAGTTCTATGACAGAAGGGTAGCCCCGATTCAATCATAGATTTCCACTATATACTACTGGGTCCTGCATTCAACATGGTAGGTGCAGACATGAATGAAACAAAGAGGGTTACTGCAGTATCTGGGAAGGCTTCCTGGAAGAAGAGGCATTTGGACAACTCCTCTCTTTCTTGGGAGGCTGCAAGATTTTAAAAAGAAAAGGGGTCCACCTCAAGGTTTCCTGCGGCCTGTTTGTCAACTGGCTCGCTGAATCCGGAGCACACAAGTGTGCACTTCTGCATGGGCCAGTGCAGACATGCAGGACACACCCTCCAGAAGACAGAGTTCGACAGGCCCAGAGACGACGTCTCGGGGAAAAGGGTTAATTGGAGAGAAAACAGGAAGGAACTCCAAATGTTCAAGGCTCCCTCAGCAGCCACGGTCTTTTTCCACACTTTAGGAAGATGAGATGGGACAGCGGAGGGCGGGGAGGTGTGTAACGCTCTGGCTATTTCCTGACGTCCTTCCCAGTGNAAAGACTGGTGCTGAACCTGAAGCTCCAAAAACTTCAGCCACCTGATGCGAAGAGCTGATTCACTAGAAAAGACCCTGATCCTGGGAAAGACTGAAAGTAAAGTCGCTCAGTCGTGTCTGACTCTTTGCGACCCCATGGACTGTAGCCTACCAGGCTCCTCTCTCCATGGCATTCTCCAGGCAAGAGTACTAGAGTGGATTCCTGTTTAGGAGCAGAAGCTCCAAAAACTTCAGCCACCTGATGTGAAGAGCTGATTCATTAGAAAAGACCCTGGTCCTGGGAAAGGCTGAGGGCAGGAGCAGAAGGGGATGACAGAGGATGAGATGGTGGGATGTCATCACCAATGCCATTGATGACCATGAGTTTGTGATGGACAGGGAAGCCTGGCGTGCTGCAGTCCATGGGGTCACAAAATGTCAGACACAACTGAGCAAGTGAACTGAGCATGACATGTTAGTTGGCATAGGTCAGGCTATGCAGTGATAACAAACATGTCCCGGAACTTCAGGGCCTTAATACAAAACACGGTTCGATTCTTGTTCACACAAAGTCTGATGTAAGTTCAGTCCCTCTAGGAGAGCTCCCTCAACACAGTGACTCCGGGATCCAGGTTGAGCCCACCAGTGTAAGTATACTCTCTAATACTGGGGCCCCATCAGCACTTAGAGAAGGAAACAGTAACCCACTCCAGCATTCTTGCCTGGAAAAGTCTCTGGACAGAGGATTCTGATGGGCTGCAGTCCACGGGAAGACAAAGAGTTGGACACGACTGAGCGTTCGCAGGCTCAAACACGTGCACACACACACAATCACTTGTGCACGAGAAGAATGTGCGTGAAGGACCAGTCTAGGGTGCACTGTCCTTTGGCTGAAAATCAGTTGCTCCACCAAAAGCAAGGACATTGGGGGAGTATGTAGACATCGGGTGGACAAGAAATGGCTCAGTCAAATATAATGGTCACATGTAGAGCACAGTCTCACGTGTGAGAAAAACAGTTAAAGCTAAACTGTGCGGTGGAGTGCAGGAAATAGATGGAAACACTTCAGAAAAGATCTGGAAGGACAAATCAAGGTATCGAATGAATTGATCTCTGGGGAGGGGAACAGAATTGGAATTAATGGGCCGGGATGCAATAATTCTAATTTCACTCTAGATTCATTCATATTGATTGATGTCAAAACAGCATAAGGCTAGAGAGGCAGAGAAATGGAGCCCCTGGTGACCCCATTTGAGCATCTGGATCAATCCATTCCTGAAGCTGATGCCAGTTACTGCAGCCAGTATTTTTTCATTCCCCATTCCCCCTATTTTTTGGTGTGTAGGTTTTCTTTCTTTTTTTTTTAATTTCTAAAATGTGTTTTGGCTTGTTTCACTTAAGCCTCTTAGAGGATGGGTTTTTCATCTGGACTTAAGTCCAGATCTGCTAAATTCTGACACCCATTCTCTTAGCCAACATATAGGCTACCCTGTCCAGGGCACTGGAGTCAGAAGGGAACGTGGGTTATTATTAGATGAAAACCCTTTTGTTTCACAAATGAGGAGACAAAGACCCCATCTCGCAGCCTGCATTGCTGTTCTATACGCCCCAAAGCTTTTCCCAAAGACGCCTCCCGTGGCTCTGGGACCCTGCAGATGTCAGCATCGCTTCTGACTTTTAGCAGAAGCTGATGACTAAGGCCCACCCTGGTACCCCTGGCTGTCAACTACGTCCTGAGACTTTTGCTGCCAGTAACCGTCCAAGTGCTGACACTCACGACTGACTTAGGTCCTTTCCGTCTCCACTGAGTGTGGATTCTAGTGACATTACCCTCCCTCCCTGGCCTTCCAGTGGATTTGTTCCAGGCAGGGGAAAGGCTGAGGGCGGCTGCTGACCCACTGCAGGAATTAGCGGAGTCCCACTACCCAAATATCCCGCCACTTTAGACCTCCAAGCCTCAGATCACATCCCTGTGAAATGGCAGTTACCACAGCACCCGCCTTGTAGGGCGCTGTCACAATGAGATGAGATTTCACGTACGCGAGCCAAGGATGCGACGGTGTGGATGCCACTGAGCGTCTTCCTCATCCTCCTCTAGGGGCTCCAGCCTGGTGAGGTATGAGACTGGGGAGCTGAGACTTAGGAGATGGGCATGTCGGCCCTGACAGTGTGCCTCATTCCTCTGAGTCCGGGAACAGTCCCCACCACACTGAGCCTGTCTCCCCCATCGCAAAGTAAGACCAAGATTCTCTAAGAACCTTTCCGCCCTAACAGCTGGAGAAACACCATTTAGCTGATAGCTCTGAGTCTCTGCACGCCTGCTAGCTACCAGTCCATGTCAGGGGCCCTCCATTCATTTGCTCACCAGCCCTATTGGGGCGGGAACTGTTGCCTCAATGTTCAGAGAAGGAAACTGAGGCCAAAGAGATTCAGGAAGACTCACAAGGGCCCTCCTGCCCCAAGGTTCCCGGACGCATTTCCAAGCGAGCAAACTGGACTCTATTCCAAGCTTCCACAGGCTCGTCAAGATGTGCTCTTTCCTTGAAGTGAGGGTCCCCCAGTTACTGGTGGGGAACCCCCCAAGTCCAGAGATCTTGACCACTTTGCCCAAAACTACAGAAGAGGAGCTCAGAACAGGAGTCTATGGTGCCTGACTCCCGAGAAAGGATTCTTTTCCCCAGATCATGCTGTTTCTTATGGTTTAAGAACGCCCTTCTTGGGACTGCCATGGCTGTCTAGTGGTGAAGACTCAGTGCTTCTACTGATGGGAAACTAAGATCCTGCATGCCACACAGTGTGGTCAAAAAGTTAAAAAAAAAGAAAGAAAGAAAGAAAAAAAAAGCCCTTCTCAGTTCTCTTCAAACAGCAAAGCCCTCAGAGCTGTTTTTTCAGAGGCAAGGAAAACTGTGACTTTTGAGATCAGAAGGGGGAAGAACTCTAAAATCCAGTCCATCTTGAGCTTCAGTAACTACCAGTGGTAACCTTGGGAATCACCCAAACGGAAGAAGAAAAATCTCCAGCCATAGGCCCTTCTGTGTCATGATTCAATCAACAAACCTTGACTCGATCAAACCCCATGCAGAGCTGCTAAGAGGTCCCAGGGGCGCCAGGAAAAAAGAAAATGTGGGATGCAGCTGTAGGAGTTACTAACGGTCTAGCCCATCCCGGCTCAAACTCCAGCTTGGCCGCAAGAGAGCTGGGGTGAACAGCAGCACATTTGGGGGCCTCTGTTTGCACATCTGTGAAATGGGAATCGTGGAACCTAGCACATAGGAGACACTTGATAAATATTAGCTCTTGTTATTACAGCAGTGGGGCCTCAGTCACCTCCTTTCAATCTGTTAATATGAAAATAAAATTTTAAATGTACAAAAAGATAGCTACTGGGGTCCCCCTGTCCCCGAGGCCTTCCAGGGTGGAGGGTCCCCCTCCATGTACTCCTCCAAGCCCCAAGTCTGCATTGCAATCTTTTTAGCTCAAAAGATTCACTGCAGAGGATGAGCTCCAGCAAAGTGTGGACAAAAGACACTTGGGAGTGGCAGCCTGACCCCAACAGAAGGAAGGTGGGAGAAGGGGATGAGGACCCAGCCCCTCTGGGCCTCCAGTAGGATCCATGGCAACACCCCAGGGTGGAGGAAGGGGTGGGTTTTTTAAATCAGCCCCTGGTGCCCAAGAGACCTGAGTTTAAATGGCTCAGCCACTTACAGAGGCAAGTTGCTACTCCCCTCCAAGCCTCAGTTTCCCCATCCCAAGGGGGGTGTGGTGCAGACCAGGAGAGAAAATGAGTGTGACTACATGTAGGTGAGTGTGCACAGCATGGGCAGAGATTTGAGCTTGTGTGTGAATGAGAGCAGAATCAGGGTAAGACCAGCGAGATGTGCAGGGCACACTGTTTAGGAAGGCGCCCACTCCCAGCTCTAGTTGGGGGTCCTTACTGCCATCACCCCAGCACCCCCTGAATCACCGGGTATGAAAAATGAGCTGGAGCCTCCCGGCATGGCCACCACCTCTCAGCATCCAAGCCCCTCCATCTCCAACCAGCCTCGGGCGCCCCACCGGGCAGGAAGGAGTTAACAGGAGGCTCTTCCAAAGCAAACAGGGCTCAGAGCTGCAGCCAGCCCCGAACTCAAAACACATGGGGAGCCGGGCCCCTCCTCCCGCCCTCCCCTCCCCCAGGGCTGCCTTTGTGTCTCCCTCCCCTAGCCCCTTCACCCCTGCCCCTCAAGTCCTAGGGACTCTGACTCCCCTGTTCCCCCTTCCCTCCCTCCATCTGT
>SJYA01002485.1:127295-144523 GCA_006410615.1 Neotragus moschatus | reverse complement strand
AGGATTTTAGAAAGCTTTGTGAGCCAGGGAGAGGGCCGGCTGGGCCAAAAGGGGGAGAGAATGATTTTAAAAGTCACAGACCAAGGAGATGTAGCCCTGAGGAATCACTGAAGAACAGAGTGGTTTTTATAGAAAGAAGTGAGGGTTGGGTGATGCTTTGCTGAAATTACCAGAGCAGCACAGTCTGGGCTGGCATCGTTCAAAGTCAAGAGGGGAGAGAGGAAAGGACAAGGGCGTCCCAGGAGAGGACCCCTCTCCTCCCCAGCAGAGACCCCTTTGTCCTCAGACTCAGATGACATGGAGACTGTTCCAGGCCGTGTATGCGCTGGGGCCCTGAATGAAGCCACCACCTAGCAGATTGCCAGCAGAGACTATATAGAGCTGCCGCCTTCTTTCCAGGGACTATGAAGGGTGGCGACCAGAGCCAGCTGCAAGACAAGACTCCCAGCAGCCTCTCCCCCGTGTCATTAGGCCGCGTGTGCGTGTGTCTGACGTGTGTCTGTGTTTGGGACACTGGTCCATTGACCATGGTTATCTGGGGAAAGGGTGGGAGAGAGCGTGATTTTTGTTACTGGCACTCAACCTGCCCCCCCAGCAAGAGTTTTTCTCAGAATACATACGATCTGGAGCTTTAGCCTAAACTGTTAAACTATTAACTGATGAAAGGATAAATGGAATGCCGGACATTCGTTCAACGGAATATTACCCAGTCGTTAAAAGGAAGAAGGTGTTAGCACCTGCTACAACATGGATAAACCTCCAAGTACGATGCTGAGTGAAATCAGCCAGAAGCAACAGGCCATGTGTTGTATGATTCCACTGATATGAAGTAAATCCATAGAGACATAGAACAGACTGCTGGTTGCCAGGGGCTGGGTGGGAAGGGGGAATGCAGAGTCTCATCTCCAGACTGTATCTGGGGTACAGGGTTTAATTTTAGGGTGAAAACAGTGTTTTGGACTAGACAGAGGTGGCAGTTGTATCACACTATGAACGTACTAAATGCCACCAAATCGTTCACTTTAAAATGGGGAACTTCATGTTACGTAAATTTCACTTCGGTTAAAAAAAAAAAAAAACACACAATTAAAAATGGAAGTGGGTCCTTGGTGCACCCTAAGGGGCTGCTCAGCAAGATCTGCTGAAACCGGACAAAGAGCTGCCCGTGGGTCCCAGAGACCCACAGGCAGATGTTAGCAGCCCGCTCTTCTTAACAACCCCAGACCGGAAACTACCCAGATGCCCATCAGTAATGGACGGAGCACAGACTCTGGGAGACTCACAGAACTGAGAACTCCCCAGCCATGAAATGAACACACTACTAATACCCACAATCACAGGGGCAAATCTCAAACATGCAGTGTGAGCCAAAGAAACCAGGCAACAAAGGGCACGCACAACTCCGCTCCGGTGAAGTTCAAGAACGGGGGAACGTACAAGTCAAGGTGCCAGTAACTCACTCCTGCTGAAGGCCGGGAGTGACTAGAAAAAGAGAAAAGCATTCATGGATGGGGTGCTTTTGAGCGTTTCTGGCAGCCAGGCAACATGGCAAGCACTCTGTGTGCACAAAACCCTCAAATGTTTTTATGCCCATTTCACAGGTGAGGAAGCTGGGGCTCCGAGGATTGAAGGCTTGTGCTCAAGACAAGAGAAGGAAATGGCATCCCACTCCAGTGTTCTTGCCTGGAGAATCCCAGGGATGGGGGAGCCTGGTGGGCTGCCGTCTTTGTGGTCACACAGAGTCGGACACGACTGAAGCGACTTAGCCGCAGCAGCAGCAGCTCGAGGTAAGGCAAAGAGCTAAGTGGCAGGTTGAGGTATGAATGCAGATGTGCTTGGTTCTGGGGACTTAAACACTAAGGGGACTTGTTCAAAGACTTGTAAGACCCTCTAAGTGGGACCTGGGCCCTGAGCCTTCCTGAAACCAAAGCCCCATGCTCTTAACCCCTCCCTTCCAAATTGGAGTATTTTGTAAAAGACTAAGCACTCAGCAGGCGTTCAGTCCACATTGTGCATGTGTGCTAAGGCACTTTAGTCATTCATGTCCAACTCGGTGCAACCCTGTGGACTGTAGCCCGCCAGGCTCCTCTATCCATGGGATTCTCCAGGCAAGAATACTGGAGTAGGCTGCCATGCCCTCCTCCAGGGGATCTTCCCGACCCAGGGATCAAATCCGCCTCTCTTACATCTCCTGCGTTGGGAAGCCTGTTCTTTACCACCAGCGCCACCTGGGAAGCTCCCAATCCAAGTTAGTTGTGACCATTAATAATAGTGGTAGGACTTTACTAGCAAGCAATGTGGAATGGAGGACAGCCCAGCCTCGTGGTCAGTGGTGGATCCAGCCTTGTAAGGGAGTGTAGGGACAGAGGCCCATGGCCTGGGAGCCGACAGGCCAAGGTGGGGTCCATATGCCAGAGCCCAGAGCCCTGGCTCCTGTCCTCCCAGAGCCCCCAGACTCTCTCCCAAGGTCTACTTGACCATCTGGACCAACGTGCATGGACCACTCCAGGCTTGGTTCAGGGAGGTGGAGTGCGCATTCACAGAGCTCTGGATGGAGCAGCTGGGGGGCTGGGACCAGCACAGTGTGCTCTGAGCTCATCTGCCAGGAAATGTGCATTGAAAATACATCTTGATCGATCAAAGGCCGGAGGTCAGGCTCCAGGGACAATGCATATTCCCTGCATGCCCAGACGTCCCTCACAATTTCACAAATGAAAATGGAGAACGCCTTGATTACCTCTCCTGGGACAGACAGAAAGGGGCTGTCTGGTGTCCGCTTCCNCCTGGCTCCTGTCCTCCCAGAGCCCCCAGACTCTCTCCCAAGGTCTACTTGACCATCTGGACCAACGTGCATGGACCACTCCAGGCTTGGTTCAGGGAGGTGGAGTGCGCATTCACAGAGCTCTGGATGGAGCAGCTGGGGGGCTGGGACCAGCACAGTGTGCTCTGAGCTCATCTGCCAGGAAATGTGCATTGAAAATACATCTTGATCGATCAAAGGCCGGAGGTCAGGCTCCAGGGACAATGCATATTCCCTGCATGCCCAGACGTCCCTCACAATTTCACAAATGAAAATGGAGAACGCCTTGATTACCTCTCCTGGGACAGACAGAAAGGGGCTGTCTGGTGTCCGCTTCCAAGGCCGGTTTCTCTGGCTGATGACAGCAACCTCAGGCCCAGTAGAGCTGGAGAGGGTTTCAGTTTCAGCTACTCCAGTGCCCCCATTCTACAGGTGAGGACATTGAGGCCCAGAGGGGGAAGTGGACTGGCCCAAACTCAAAGAGTGAGAAGGGGAGGCACAGTCAGGTTTCAAAACCACGTTCCTTGACTCCCAGGCTAGTTCTCTCTTGACCAGTGTTCTCATGGTCCTACCTAGAGGGTCTCTGAGTCGTTTATTTCGCAAATATTCATTGAGTACCAGCCCTACACCAGGTTCCACACGAGAAGCCAGGAGGGAGCCAGGCCAGGCCAGGTATGGGGCCTGCCTTCGGGGAGCTTACAGTCCAGGGTGATGGCGCTTCCAACAGGTCACTTTTCAGCCTTGGAAGTTCAGTCACCTCAACTTCGTAGGCAGCGGCCCAGGCTGAGGACAGGGCCGGGCCCCAGGTCAAGGCCAGCGGGCAGAAGGCGGCGAGGGGAAGGTATAGATTTACCAATAGTGTGGTTCCTCCATTTTCTTCTTCGGTTTTCATGTCAGCAGCCTGCAGGAAAAGAAAGATGCGCCCACTCACTCTGTTTTCTGAAGGGGAAACTGAGACCCAAAGAGGGGAGGGCCTTGCAGTGAGGTCACCCAGCCAACTGATTGGCGGAGGCTGGACTTGGGGGCGGGTCTTCTCGCTCCATGCCTTCCAGCTGGTGAGGTGGGCAGGGGGCAACTTGCAGCCCCTCTGCAACTCAGGGCACCAAAAGAGGGCGCCCGCGTGCCTCACTGCCACAACCACCTGCCCCAGGTATTCTTCCTGGAGTCTCCAAGGATGCGCCATCCCCACAAGCCCCGCCCCCACCGCCGCAGGCCCCGCCCCCATTTCCCCCTAGACCCTGATCTCACTATGTCTCTTGCCAAAGCAGCTGAAATCGTTCAGGTCTTGGCTGGAGTCTGCTGGGGAGGCTGGAGGTGGGGGGGCAGTGCTGGGGAAGGGGATGGAGAGAAACAAAGCCTTCCTCCTCCTTAGAGACAGTTTGTTCTGCGGACGGCTTGTTGAAAATGTTGTTCGTGCTCCAGGTTCAGAAAGGAAAGAGGGGAGACACCTGGGTAGGGGAAACGTTACTTGTAGATAGCTGCGTCCAGGAAGGAGGCAGTGCGGGGTCGGGGGTGTCGAGGGTAGGGGTCGCATCTACTTCGCTCTGCGGACCGTCAGAGCAGCGGCACCCCAACCAGGATCAGAGGCAGCTCTAATCGTGTTGCATTCACGGCTCCACTCCAGACTTCCGCTGACGACTCTGCCACCCTGAGCCTCAGTTTCCTCATCTGTAAAATGGACATGACAATAGTTCCTTCATGGTGGGATAACCAGGGCAGGAAATGAAGTCACTCAAGCACTCAAGGACTTAGCCCAGAGCCAGGGACAAGCCCGGGTTCTGTTTATGCAGCTTAGAGTCATTATTTCTGCCGGTGAGGTTATCATTGTTGCAGTGATCTTTGAGTTTAGGATGATCTGGTTATCTCTCTTTCCAAAGCAAGGATTAGCCACAGGGGCTTAAACGGCTTGTCCAAGGTTTCATGGCCACTGGACTGGCTACTCAGTTTGGGGGAACTCAGTGCAAAATGAAACGCAGGGCTCCAGGCTCAAACACTATCAAAAACAGCAGGATGGCAACAATGGAGCGTAAAACCATGCATCAGGCCCTCTTGCACGTGGGGCCTCAAAGGGCTGACCAGGTATGAATGCAGCGGCACGTGGAGACATTTGCGTCCAAGATCAAGTTCTCAGAGAGCTGGTCGGGCCCCGGAGTGGATCTCCACTCGAGCCCCTCGCTTCTCTGTCCCCCTCTTCTTTCCACACCCAGGCCACCCCAAACTCTCTCCTTTGACTCTTTCTAGAGCCTGTTTGCATGTGTATTCTCGTGGGTGACAGAATCGAATCGCAGCTGAGAGCAGGCTCACAGTTTCTGGGGGCTGGCCGTGGTGAGGGTGAGTTGGTACCACAGCTAATGTGCGACACGATACACTCACTCAACACATTCTCACAGTGATGACCGAGCTCGTCTCGCCTCTGAGTCAAGGAGGGCTCTGTGGCACGCATTCCCCTGGAGAGAAGAGCCCAGGGAGGCCGAGGTGGGCCAGAGTCAGGTCAGAAGACTGGCAGCAGGGTGAGAGCTGGGCCCGCCCTCCGCCACCCCCACCCGCTAAGTCAGCCACTGCCCACCCTTCCCTCTCTCCATACTCGTCCAAGGTCTGGGGCTTCATCTGCCTTGCTCAGTGTGTGTGCCTCCAGGCCTGGTACAGAGCAAGCTGTCAGCAAGAGCTAGTTGAATGAATGAATGAGCGAACCACCATGGCCACAGACTCTAGGGTGCCCCCACCCCAAGATCCACACCTTCTAATATTTTTCTTCTGCACAGTACCCTCTCCTGGAGTGTGAATGGGACCCCTAACTTGCTTCTAACCCGTAAAATACAGCAAAGTTGACACAATGTATATAATTACCTACAGTACTGTAATACCCGTCTAACTGGCTTTAGAGAAGCAAGCTGCCATGGGGTAGTCTTCCTATGTTGGGAGGCCCACGCGGCGTGGAACTGTGGATGATGTCTGGGAGCTGAAGGTGGTCTCTGACTGACACGAAATACTGAAGCCCTCCATCCCACAAGCAGGAAGAAATGAATTCTACCAACAGCCTGAGTGATCTTGGAGGCAGACCTCTCCCAGCTGACCCTCAGTGAGACCACCGCCAAAGAGTCACGCTTTGATGGCAGCTTTCTGAGACCTTCAGTCGAGGACTCAACTAAGCCATGTCGGGACTCCTGACTCAAGAACACGGTGGAATACACAGAGGGGCCATCACTTGCCCAAAGTCCCACAGCTGGGAAGGGGCCGAGCCAGGATCAGAACAAAGTCCTCTTGCCTCTAGAGTCTTTTCTCTAAAATGTTACACCCACGAGACTGGCTATGTCCTTTGTAGGGCCTAGTGCAAATGAAAATGCTGGGACCCTTGTTCACAATTTGTGAATTTCACGTCAGTGACTGCTGCTGCTAAGTCACTTCAGTCGTGTCTGACTCTGTGCAACCCTAGAGATGGCAACCCACCAGGTCCCCCGTCCCTGGAGTTCTCCGCAAGAACACTAGAGTGGGTTGCCATTTCCTTCTCCAGTGCATGACAGTAAAAAGTGAAAGTGAAGTCGCTCAGTCGTGTCCGACCCTTAGCTACTCCATGGACTGCAGCCTATCAGGCTCCTCCGTCCATGGGATTTTCCTGGCAAGAGTCCTGGTGTGGGGTGCCATTGCGTTCAGTGACAGTTAAGGATTAAATGAAACTCAAGGCCCCCTGTGACAGCACAAGTCACGTGCCCATGAAGCCGGCATTGTCTACATGGGTGATGTTAGCTCACGTTACTCATATTAAATTTCCTACTCCTATGTGCCTGGAGTCTTCAAGTCAGGGAACAACAGAACAACTGAATTCTGGAGTCGCAAGGATCTTGGTGATGCTGGAATTACAGAACAGTACCCGTGCCCTCAGATCCTTGCTAGATCAGGACTCAGAGGATCAGAAAGGATACAGAGTAGGCTGGCATATACAGAGTGTTGGAGCTGGAAGAGGTCATTGAATCAACCCATTTTACAGATGTGGAAGCTGAGCCCCAGAAAGTAGGAGTGGCTTTCCTGGTACCCAGGACCCCCGGGTCCCCCTTCATGAATTGAAGTCGGTTCTCTGGGTCCCAGGCTTTCCTCGTTCAATGGACAAGCCTCCCCCATTCCTCTGCCTCTGGCTTCCTAGGGCGATTCTTTATTCCCCTGTCCCCCTTGAGGGCCCCTCTTCTCCCAAGCCATCTGCCTCTCTTAGCTCAGTGCCCCAGGAGATGTTACCAGAGGTTGCTTAACTCCAGTGATAGCTTCTTTAGAAAGAACAAAGGAGAGAGGATATACCAGCAAACATGCCTCTCTAAAGAGGCCCTCGTCAGCCTGTTAGGAGTGAGGAGTTTGTTTTTTGTTAATATTTTTTCTGCATGGTGTGCTGCAAATAAGAACATTCAGAGAGCAAATTGTTGGCGTATTTATTGCTGTTGGCTCTCCAGCAGGACTAAGCCAGTCATCACGGAGAAGCCGCTTGACGTACAAGCTCAACTTTTGTACGTCAAGGTTAAAGAGACCAGGGCTCCACTCAGAGGCTGGGTTTCATCAAGTTGGCTCAGAGCGCAACCCCAGAACGCCCAAGTGTAATAGGATCGAGCCTTCCATGTGCTCCCTGCATCCCTATGGGATGCCCAGGGCAAGTGCTCAGCGCCCAGCTTCAGGTACCCACCAGGTACCAACAAAGGACCAGGGAGGGCTGGCGTCCCCCCTGCCCAGTGAAACTGTGTTCTCAGTGTTGCGACATACCACTGGGTACCTGACGGGGGCTACATGAAGGCTCAGAGAGTGGCTGTGAATTGCTCAGAGTCCCCAGCTGAGCAGGGCCCAAGCAAGGGGCCTGAACCAAGTCCAGAGTCCTTCTTCTTAACTGCTACACCCAAGGCTGGCTACCTAATTGCAAGGCTGGGTGCAAAATGAAAATGCAGCGTCCCTTGGAAGTCACACCCCAGGAGGATCAAGGTGCATCTCTGAGCAGAAGGTTCAACAGACAAGATACCAAGGGGGCCACCTGGGTTCAAACCCACAAACTATCATTCCTGGATGGGTGGTCTTAACCTCCCCGTCCATACCTCTATTTCTTCATATAAAATGAGTAAAAGAATGAGTACCTACCTCATAAGATTATTATGAGGATTAAACTGAGTTAATACTCAGGAAGCCTTTAAGACAGCCATTGATCCATAGGAAGAACTAAACAAGCATGGATTTTATCATCATTGGAAAGACCACAAGTCTGGAATCTGCAGCCCGGACTTTGTATCTCGAGCTGTTTTGCTTTATATCATCATAGGCTGACACTGGGCTTCCCTGGTGGCTCAGTGGCAAAGAATCCACGGGCCAATTCAGGAGATTCAGGTTCAGTCCCTTGGTCAGGAAGATCCCCTGGAGAAAGAAATGGCAACCCAACGCAGGATTCTTGCCCGGGAAATCCCATGGACAGAGGAGCCTGGCAATCTACAGTCTGTGGGGTCGCAAAAGAGTCAGGCACAATTTATGGGCTAAACAACAGCAACAGGCCAACATTATGTGTTTTATTTTATGGGCATTACAACACCTCGGTAAAAAAAAAAATTTTAAGTGTTTGATCGTTGGGTCAGGAAGGCCTGGGTCCAGTGTTGTTTTGCCCTTCAGTGGTCCACAGTGACCTTGGCCAAGGCACCTCACCTCCGGGGGCCTCCAGACACCCCACTGTGTTCTGAGGAAGCTTAAAGTCAGCTACGTGTGTGTGGTGGCTTAGCAGAGCAGGGCGTCAGATGGTCAAATACAGCCCCGGCAGCTCCAGTTCAATTCCGAATCCCAGGGTCTCCGAGGGGTCTTCGTTGTGGAGCCTGATGGGCAGGAAGACAGATTCCGAGGGTGCCTTTCCTGGGGCGACGCCCCCCCGGTGCTTCCGGCGTCTGGGCCTCTCTTTTCCATGGGACGCTGAGCAAGGCGTGCGGCGACTACTTCCCCGGATTACAGGGCCCTGCGCTGACCCACCCGCGTCGCTGAAGGTCTCTGCCAGGAGGCAGACGCTCACACTCTCTCAGCACCACCCTCCGCCGGCTTGTCTCCTCCATCAAGAAGGAGGAGGCACCCTGAGTTGCTTGGATTTGGAGCAGAGGCTTGGACAGGATGCTAGTGGGCAGGGTCCCTGGGACCCTCTTCCCTTCCTCTAGAAGAGTTGAGACCTCGTCGCCAAGGTGCCTTGCCTTCTCTCTTCTCTGATTTACCCATGTGGAGGCAGACCTTGTTGGCTTTCTCTCATGCGCCTTCCTCATCCATGGGAAGCTAGGGCAAGGCCAGCTTCAGCAGTTGATGTGGTCAAGCAGTGAACCCCTTAGACCCGACACACAGACCCTGTGGCCCAGCCTAGCCAGGTCAAACTCACTAACAGCCACATGAAATTCACCTTCCAATGCCCTCTTCCCATCCATCTCTCCTTTGCAAATCTTGTCATATTTATCCCATTGCACAATTTAATTCTACTCCTCAGGAGGACAGACTTGGTTCTGCACTGACTAAAAGCCCAAACACCAACTAAGGCAAGTCTGACCACTTGCCACCTCTCTTCACCTGCCCTTAGAACATGGTCAGAGGCTCAGGTGTGAAACATTACTTCCATTTAGAATCAAACTCAGTCTTTTTTTTTTTTTTTCTTTTCTTCCTGCTTCCAGCTCTCTAAACATGCATGAATAGAAAATATAAATATATGTAAATATAATTCTGTGGCTGTTTGTGTTCAGGATTTAGAATTTCCTCCTAGAGGGAAAAAGCAGGAAGGGAAAGGCTTGTAAGCACGGGCTGTGGTTCATTAAGAAGCGTGTTTGGGTGGCGATCACTTTTCTCTAACGTAGACGAGTCGGCTGGAAGCTGACCTCGGTACATCCTGAAATTTCATCAACTCCTTCCCCCCTGCATCCCCCACCACCACAAAGAGCCTCTCCTGACCCCTCCCCCACCAAAACAGAGCCCTTTTCCTTCCTGCCTCCCCAAGGACCTCCAGGGGTCACAGGCTGTGCGTGAAACACACCCCTCAGCTCGGATCTGTGGGGCTCCGGGCTTCCAGACGGCTGCAGATGCCTGGCAGTCCGCCCGCCGGCACGTGATAAGGCCCCAGGTCACAAACAGCAGGGCCGAGGGCTGATGCTGAGAGCCACTGTCTGCACTGACAGAAAGGAATCCTTGTCCTGATTTCAGCCACAGACACACTCTGCATCGTCAACACAACTGTTCCAGAATACTAATACCCAGAATATCGATAATAACACTGGTCATCACACCAGCTCTGTCTGCATGCTCACTGTCTCTGATAAAGATGGAAACCCGGACAGCTATTTCTTGGGTGTCTGTTAGATGCTAGGGGCTTCCCAGGTGGCACAGTGGTTTAAAATTTGCCTGCCAATGCAGGAGACGTGGGTTCCATCCTTGGGTCAGGAAGATCCCCTAGAGGAAGAAATGGCAACTCACTCCAGTATTCTTGCCTGAGAAATCCCACAGGGGCATGGCTGGGTTCATGGGGTTGCAAAGAGTCAGACACGACTGAGTGACCAGACACATACGCACACACACACACACACACACTCACACACACACATTTGATGCTGACATCTTATAAACATTTGGGTATCCAATTCTCACAAGGATCTTATTCAAGGAGGGTGGATTATTCTTCCCATTTTACAGATGAGGAAACCAAGGCTCAGGAGAGACGGGCTTCCTTGTCCAAGGGCACCCACATGGTATAGGGTGGCAGTTGGCATCATACCTGGGGCTCTGCCTTTCTCTCTGTCCCAAACATTCACCACAGCCCACAGCATGGAGATGTCAAAATGACATTTCTTCCTGGATTAAGCTCAACAAGCAGGCTCCCTCAGAGCTGGAGCCTGTGACCCAGACTCCCACCTGCCCTCCTGGCCCCTGACATCCTCCTAAAAACTCTGAGATTCCCCATCAAGCTTCATCTGAGCAAAATCCTGTTACCAGGCTGTCGCCTGCCAAACACCCCAGCATACCCGTCAGCCCAACCCTTGTGATATCGAAAGTATGGAAGCTAACTCAGGGCTTCCCCGGTGGCTCAGCAGTAAAGAGTCTGCCTGCAGTGCAGGAAACTTGGGTTCGATTGCTGAGTCGGGAAAATCCCCCGGAAGCGGGCACGGCAATCCACTCCAGTATTCTTGCCTGGAGAACCCACGGACAGAGGAGCCTGAGGGGCTACCGTCCAGGGGTCACCCAGCGTCAGACACAACTGAAGAGGCTGAGCTTGTATGCAGGCAGGGGAACGAACTCACAAACTCTCCCCTCTGCGGCCCCTCCGGCACTGCCCTGGCCACTGGCAGGGCGCCCCCAGCGCCTGGCTTTGTGCAGCCGGCCAGGCTGCCATGCTGGTTTCAGCTCTGGGCGGGTCCTGCAGGAGGCAGAATCTTCCCTCGCACTCTCGACTTAACCTCTCGGCCAGAGTCGTCCAGGCTTCGGGGGGCTGGGCTGGGTTGAGGGGGTGGAGGGCCCGATCAGCCTGCGCGGCGAAGCCCCCTTCTGCTGGCGGGACATCAAAACCCATGCAAACTGCTTCCATGTGGTGCCAGCCCTCGGCCTGCGTCCTTCACGTCGGATTAATCCCCGGGCTGCTCGGACAGACATGTCCTCAGCACTCTGCTTTCATGTTTGCCCACAATTTCAATGTCATCACACAAAATCAAGGCTAATTGTGAACAGACCTCCCCCACCCCCCTGTCTTGCCTCCCCTCCCCTCCCACCTTCCCTGGCCACATCTGGATCCCACAACCTCTCCGGGGGCCTCGGGGACCTGCTGAGGTCGAACGCTTAGAATCTAACTCAGTCCCGCCCGCCATCCCTTCTTCAGCCTCCTTCTGAATCTGGATATCAGAAAGTTCTGTTCCTTCCTCTGCGGTTGACTTTGTCATTTGCCGAGATAACCCCCAGGAATTCTCCACCTCTCTCTAGGCGGGACGGCCATGCTCCGGCAAAGCCAAAGGAAACCCCTCTTCAGCCGGACCAGGAAAATCGCCCAGAGCTTCCCCCTCTGCCGGTCACATCCCACTCCCCCCGACCCTCACCCTTGCTGCGTTTCGCATGAGCAGAAGCCCGTGGCGATGCATGAGTATATTCTCCCTACTGCCCTCACCCCTCCTGAGCCCTTGTGTGAGTGACATGTCGCCCACAGCAAAGGGGCATTTCTGGCTTGATGAGGCTCCCCGGGCCAAGAGGAAGGAATTTGGCGCAGAGGAAACGGAGGTGTTGACCGTCCTTGGAGGATCCCAGAGAAAGAAAAGGTCTTTGATGCTTGCGGGTGACTTCTTTGGATGAGGGATCTGGGACGAATCTCCGGGTTCTGGTGGGAGAGGTGCCCTCAGGTACTCAGGGCTCCGTGGAGGGCAAGATGCTTGGGGACAGAAGGGTGGCAGCAGGGGGGAGTCTCCAGCAGTGGCTGGTGTCAACTGTGTGTGGCCAGGTCCCCCGGGCATTCCAGAAAGAAAGTCCATGTTTATAATGACACTTTGTTGCTGTTCTTCGGTCGCTAAGTCGTGTCCAGCTCTTTGAGACCCATGGACTGCAGCACCCCAGACTTCCCTGTCCTTCACTGTCTCCTGGAGTTTGCCATCCAGCCATCTCACCTCTATGGCTCCCTCTATGCTCCCAATCTTTCCTAGCATCAGGGAGAAGGGAATGGCAAACCACTTCAGTCTTCTTGTCTTGAGAACTCCATGAACACTATGAAGAGACACTTACTATCTCTACCCCCCCCCAAAATTTCATAGTTTCAGGAGAATTCCCTGGTGGTTCAGTGGTTAGTGGTTAGGACTCTGCTTCCACAGCAGGAAGTGCGGGTTAGATGCCTCGTCTGGGAATTAAGATTCCCTTATGCCACACCATGCAGCCAGAAAAAAGAAAAAGGAATCATAGTATCAGAGTCTGAGTGAGGGCTCCAGGACCACCTAAGTACCCATTGTGCAGAGGAGAAAGCTGAGGCCCAGAGAGAAGAGAAGGGCTTGCCCAAGGCTGGAGAGCAAGGTGGTCCTTTGGGACCAGGAGGGTCTTGCTTTTGGGAAAAGATGGCCATGAGCACCACTGGTGGCTGGTACCCACTGCTGGGACCCCCAGAGAAGGCAGCCCACCCCGGACAGGTCCGAGAGGAGATACAAAAATCCGAGTTTGGATTCGAGCTTGGCAAACACCGCTCAAGCACTGGGCCAGTGGCCCAGGGCTGGGTCTGCAGCCCCAGGTGACACGTGCGCTCAGATTTAGCAGAAGAGCAGAGCAAAGGGAAGGAAGCAGACCCGCCGGGCTCGTATCCCACATGGTTGACGTGCTTGCCGACCGTGTGGCCGTGCGCAGCAGCCTGACCTTTATGGGATGGAGTACATTTCCACCACCACCCTCGCAGCACCAGCCCCCTCCTGCCAACCAAGTGTTCAACCTAATCCATTTAGCTCTGGTACAGTCCTGGGCTATCGTTGTCCCATTTCCCGGGTGTAGAAACTGAGGCTCTGGTGCGCATAAGGACACACGAGAAGTCAAGATTCCAATGAAAAACCCGAAGGGAAGCTCATCGTAGACACTAGCTGGCGCTTCTCACCCAGCCCACAGCCTCTGCATTACCCTCCCTCCTCCCCTCTCCCCACTGGCACCCCCTGATTTGTCCTCTGTATCAGTGAGTCTGCTTCCCTTTTGTTGGATTTGCTGGTTTGTTGTACTTTTTAGATTCCACAATAACTATAAATGGAGTATATTTTTAACCTTTAAATACTGTGAATGGCTGTATCGTACACCTGTAACTTATATAATATTGTACATCAGCTATACTTCAGTAAAAAAAGTTATAAACATAAAAACCAAAGTGATTATGGAAATGAATAAAGGGACGATGTGGGTCATTTAATAAGCCAGCGACTTAAGAAGCAAGGAGCGGCACGGTCGGATGGATGGTGAATGTACATTCGCCCTTCTCGCAGGCTCTGAGGCACACGTTGCTTTCTCCGCCTTGGGTGAAACTCGGTGTTGGTGGGGGAAAAGCCCTGCCACTTCACTTTCAAGGACCGCAGAAGGGAATTTAGACTCGTACCTCTCCCCTATCGTCCGCATCTGCCAAGAAAAAGGCTGAAGCCGCGCCGACAAACGAAATTCTGACAAAACATGTCACAGGCTTGAAGCATCGGGGGGAAGAGACACACGTCTGAATGTGAGAGAAGAGCCCCAAGCTTCCGAATCACAATTGCGNTGCTTCCACAGCAGGAAGTGCGGGTTAGATGCCTCGTCTGGGAATTAAGATTCCCTTATGCCACACCATGCAGCCAGAAAAAAGAAAAAGGAATCATAGTATCAGAGTCTGAGTGAGGGCTCCAGGACCACCTAAGTACCCATTGTGCAGAGGAGAAAGCTGAGGCCCAGAGAGAAGAGAAGGGCTTGCCCAAGGCTGGAGAGCAAGGTGGTCCTTTGGGACCAGGAGGGTCTTGCTTTTGGGAAAAGATGGCCATGAGCACCACTGGTGGCTGGTACCCACTGCTGGGACCCCCAGAGAAGGCAGCCCACCCCGGACAGGTCCGAGAGGAGATACAAAAATCCGAGTTTGGATTCGAGCTTGGCAAACACCGCTCAAGCACTGGGCCAGTGGCCCAGGGCTGGGTCTGCAGCCCCAGGTGACACGTGCGCTCAGATTTAGCAGAAGAGCAGAGCAAAGGGAAGGAAGCAGACCCGCCGGGCTCGTATCCCACATGGTTGACGTGCTTGCCGACCGTGTGGCCGTGCGCAGCAGCCTGACCTTTATGGGATGGAGTACATTTCCACCACCACCCTCGCAGCACCAGCCCCCTCCTGCCAACCAAGTGTTCAACCTAATCCATTTAGCTCTGGTACAGTCCTGGGCTATCGTTGTCCCATTTCCCGGGTGTAGAAACTGAGGCTCTGGTGCGCATAAGGACACACGAGAAGTCAAGATTCCAATGAAAAACCCGAAGGGAAGCTCATCGTAGACACTAGCTGGCGCTTCTCACCCAGCCCACAGCCTCTGCATTACCCTCCCTCCTCCCCTCTCCCCACTGGCACCCCCTGATTTGTCCTCTGTATCAGTGAGTCTGCTTCCCTTTTGTTGGATTTGCTGGTTTGTTGTACTTTTTAGATTCCACAATAACTATAAATGGAGTATATTTTTAACCTTTAAATACTGTGAATGGCTGTATCGTACACCTGTAACTTATATAATATTGTACATCAGCTATACTTCAGTAAAAAAAGTTATAAACATAAAAACCAAAGTGATTATGGAAATGAATAAAGGGACGATGTGGGTCATTTAATAAGCCAGCGACTTAAGAAGCAAGGAGCGGCACGGTCGGATGGATGGTGAATGTACATTCGCCCTTCTCGCAGGCTCTGAGGCACACGTTGCTTTCTCCGCCTTGGGTGAAACTCGGTGTTGGTGGGGGAAAAGCCCTGCCACTTCACTTTCAAGGACCGCAGAAGGGAATTTAGACTCGTACCTCTCCCCTATCGTCCGCATCTGCCAAGAAAAAGGCTGAAGCCGCGCCGACAAACGAAATTCTGACAAAACATGTCACAGGCTTGAAGCATCGGGGGGAAGAGACACACGTCTGAATGTGAGAGAAGAGCCCCAAGCTTCCGAATCACAATTGCGTGGTTCCCTCCAGCCTGCCGCTCTGACCTTCCGCTGGCAAGGAGGGCTGTCTTCGGCAAACATCCCCTCAAATAGTTTATCTTAATAAAAAAACGCCGGTGATGGAGACGGAGTTAATTTGAAAGGGTTTCCTCGGCCGTTTCTCTTGTTGGCCCATCGCTGGGCGACGGCTAAAGTCAATACTGCCCATGCCTGGCGGGGTCCTGCATGTCTGTGGGGAGGGGGCAGCACGACCCTGTGTAATGAACCTCTGAGGAGCCCAAGTAGGTGATGTCAGCTGGCACGCTGGACTTGACCTCAGACACAGTCAAGGGCCTAATTCTCACACTCTCACCTCTTTGCCCTGAAGTTTAACAGCAGAAGGCAGGCAACTAGATGTCCATTTTACAGATGTGGAAACTGAGGCATGGGGAGAGGAATCAGAAGCCTGTGGTCCCCTAGCAAACTGTCTGGAGGCCTGGAAACTGTGCTGTCCTTCCCTGAACACACATGCCACTGCCAGCTGGTAACTGCATGTTGCAGATATAAAATTCAGTAAATTGCAGCAGGAACCCCCCGGGTCCCTACACCCACTGAGTGGAAAGAGCAGGGGCTTAGGGGTGGGAAGCATGGGTTCCGATTCCATAGAGGCTACCTCCCGGCCGGATCACTTGGAGGACGTTGCTTAACTGCTCTGAGTCTCAATCAGAAAAGTCATAATATTTCACAGGAGAGTTCTGAGGGTCCGGCAGCTTTGCACAGGGATGTAAAGGCCTCACACAGTGCCTGCCACAGAGGAGGCCTTGCCAAGTGTAAATTCCCTCTCCTGATTCCTAATCCGGCGTCTTTTCACTCAAACCCGTCTGCCTCCCTGTTTTGTCCAGGCCTGAGCCTCCGCGCTGCCCAACCCTGAAAACCTTGCAGATGTGGTGAAAGGAGGAACGCGTTAGGCTGGCCAGCGATGGTCTGCATGCCCGTGTTTATGTTTGCAATAAAAGCAAGCAGGTGCTGGCAATTTAACTAATCAGGTACCATCCTGGCCCCAGACGCCCGCCCGCCGCCACTGCTCACTGTGGGCTAATCTCTGCCTGGCCTTCCCCAAGCCCGCAATTAGCCTGGTCCCCTGGCTCTGCACACAGCTCGGATTACCACCACGGGATGGGTGAATGGACAAACGGACAGACCGTCAGTGGTCCAAGACCGGCGCCACAGAACTGAGCCCTTCTCAGACCCCTGGAGAAAAGAATGGCAACTTCTTGCCTGGAGAATTCCATGGACAGAGGAGCCTGGTGGGCTGCAGTCCGTGGGGTCCCAAAGAGTTGGACACAACTGAGCAACTAACACTGTCACTAACTTCTGCTAAAGAGAAGGACTCTGTCAGGGGTTTGCCCAGGGGAAGATGAGCAATACCTAGAAGTTGTACAGGCCCTCAGACAAACCCTGGTCTGGGTGAGGCCCCCAGTCCAGCCCCTGATCAACTTGGCCCTACAGAATCTGATGGAACGATCTCTAAGCCATAGCCCGCAGCTTAGTATCAGGCACATGCTCCAGAGAGAGAAGTTCACGGTCCTCCTGCTTGCCCAACCCTGCATGTATTCCCTGTATGACCCCAGACACACCTCATCAGCCAGTCTGGGCCTCAGTTTCCTTATCTGTCTAATGGGTGGATTGGACTAGAGGAGACTCTCTTAACCTCAGCACTATGGATCTTTGGAACTGAATATATCTTGATGTTGAGGCTGTCCTGTGCATCGCAGAATGTTTAGTACCCTCTCCCCAACAGATGCCAAGGAGATATATACATATATATATATATATATATAT
>SJYA01002485.1:117088-127157 GCA_006410615.1 Neotragus moschatus | reverse complement strand
TTTTTTTTTTTTTTTTTTTAAGTTCCCAGGATGATTCTAATGATGCAGGAGAGTTGAGACCACTAGGAGCACAAAGATCATGAGAAACCATCCTGCCCCCGCCCCTTTCTGGGCAGAGTCCTCCTCGCAGAAGCCCGGCCAAGGCCCCTGGTCCAGCCCCACGCTCCTCTCTGTATTGAGGGCCTCCAGGGACCACCCAGTGCTGCCCATCCCACTCCATGTGCGGCTCTTGCACGTTTCCGAGCAGACGTTATTCAAGCAATTCCGAGCTGACCAGAACCCAATCAAATGCAGGCCCTACAACATTTCACAGCTAATTGGTTTGACTGGTACGCTGTAAACGTGTGAGGCGACTTTAGTGAGGGACAAGGGGGACCTCGTTAACCTTTCCGTGGGACTCGGCTGGTGTGTGTGTCTCACAAGGTCCGTCCTGCCCCCGGGGCGAGCGGGATGTTAAGCATCTCTCCTTGACCATAACGGGCACTACAGAGCTCCTGCTTCCCCTCCTGGTGTAGGGCTCCCCAGGACCCTGGCTTCCGCGGCTCTGATCTCCTCCTCCTATGACGAAGTCCCTCAGGCCTTCCTGACCCGGCCCTGCCTTCTCCCACTTCCCTCCTCCCTGCCTCCCCACCTGCCATCCGACCAGCCCCTCTGGGGTCCAGGCCGTTCCTTGGACACTCAGCTTCTCTCTCTTCTTAGAGCTTCACCCATGCTGTTCCCTCAACCTAGAAATCTGTTCCCAGAAGAGTTCCCTGGTGGTCCAGTGGTTGGAGACTCTGCACTTACACAGCAGAGTTTGATCCTGGTTCCAGAAACTAAGATGCCTCATGCCCCACGACATGGTCAAAAATAAATAAATAATAAACATAAAATAACTCAACTTTTAATTTTATTTATTTTATTATTTGTTTGGCTACGCCTGGTCTTTGTCGGGTCGGAAGGGATCTTTAGCTGTGGCATGGAAACTTAGTTGCGGCATGTGGGATCTAGCTTCCCGCCCAGGGATCAAGCCTGGGCCCCCTGCATTGGGAGCACAGAGTCTTAAGCCACTGGACCACCAGGGAAGTTCCTAGCCGAGAAGGCATTATTGTCTATCATTGGCCAACAGAGGAACTGACGCTCAGAGAAGCTACGTTTTAGCAAATATCCAAGCCCCTAGCCCTGCCTGTACAGCTCTTGAACCGTGCTCTAAACATTCTCTGTCACGTGACCCATGAAGTCTCTACCTGCCCTTAATGTTGTGGTTACCTGCTTACTGTGGGGTGGGAGAAAGGAGACTCAGGTTCATGGTGGGTTGGATAGAGGGCATCAAAGAGGTCTATCTGGCTGGACCACACGGCCTTTGCAGAACCTTGGCAGGAACTGGAAAGAGTAGACCCCAAGGGGCCACAAACCACAGAAAAAAATCAGTTCGACTCAGACCCTGAAGGTTTCCCCCGTCGCTTGCTGGGTTCCTGGGGAGAAGTGGGTGACTGCGTTCCCCATCCATCTGGGAGGGGCCTCTTGGGGGCACTGGCCTCCCTGTTCAGCTGGCCTAACGTTTTCTATTTAAATGCAAATTTTGACTTTTCGCTTGGCAGCTAGCAAAAGTTTTTTGCACTGGAATGAGGGTCAGGATAATAATTTATCCACCGGCCTTTTTCTAACAATTATTATTTGTTCAAGGGAGAGGGGGAAGGGGCTCAGAGCCAGCACACAGGGTGGCCTGCAAGTGTCAGGGGCAGAGGCTGAACCTCTATCCCTGAGGCACTGTAGCCAAGAGGCAAACAGAGGTGGCCCACCCTGGGGACCCCAGCGCCTGGGGCATACAGAAAGGAAACTGGCGATTCCTCAGACCTCAGCCCTGTGCTGGGATCCGAGTGGGCCTCAGGACTTTTTAATAAATAAAGGTTGGTCTAAGGGAGCTTCTAGTCTGATGATGGGGACAAAACCACTGCAGTACAGGGTACCACCAGCTTGGCACTGAGGCTGGGACCCTCTTGAGGCTAATGAGCGGAATACAAGGTCTGAGAAGCCTTCCTGGAGGAGATGACAGCTGTTCATAATCTTAAATTTGATGAGGGGTCAGCCAGGCTTTTCTCATATTCAGGTGGAAGGGTGTCCATTGGCATCCTCTATGGGGAATAACTAGATAAAATCTATCGATACAATAAATTGGCACTGATGCTAGAGAGTTTCTCCCATATGCACACGGAGACGTATAAGGTTACTTAATGAACCTTTTAAGTAGTGGAGACACCCCAGCTGTCCATCAGTAGGGACTAGATACATAGATGGTGATGCAATGATACCCTGGAATACTATGCAGCTGTATAAAATGAACGCAGAGGCCCTTTATTTACTGACATGGAAGATTTCCAAGTCATGGAGAGTGAAGAAAGACACGCTGAGTATAGCAGATTTTGTGGAAAAGGCATCAAGTGTAATCTTCTTAGGTATTTGAGTACAATTGCAAAAAATGTCTCGGAAAGGACTCATGCCAACTGAACACAGGGTTTGCCTGGGAGGAGGGGCCTTGGAGGCTGGAGGACAGCACTGGGAGGGAGCTTCTCAGCATGTTCTGTACCTTGATGGTCTTGATCCTGAACGTGATATTGATTCAAAAACGGAATTTTTAAACAAGAGGAGACTGGCCAGACTGTTAGACAACAGGCGTCCCAGGCAGAAAGGATACCAAGTGCAAAGACCATATTCATTCTCTGGAGAGAATGAACTAAAAGGCTCACCCTCCTCAACGGCGGGGGTGAGAATTGGAATGGGCTAATCGGGACGGGCTCTGGACTGTCACCAACAGCCTCCAGGGTGGGCTAACTCGTGGGGGAGACTTTAAGCTCATTGTTAGCTTAGGGGTTCTTTCATTGCCTTTGCACACTGGGACTACTTCTTTCTAGAATGAGTTTAAGTTTTTCCTTCACTGAACCCTTTCCTTCAGTGGGGGTTAGCCACCTCACTGCATCTCTTATCTTTTGGATCTCAGATGAAATGCTATTCAGAGGGACCTTTTGCATCAGTCAGCTACTGCTGCATAACAAAACATCTCAAATGTCATGGCTTCAAACAGCAGGCATTTGTTTAAACCACACGTCAGCAGGTTACGTGGGTAGTCCTACTGATCTGGACTGATAAAATGATCACTGCACTTGAGGTCAGCCAGCAGATCAGCTGTGTTCTCTCTTGTCTAGGCTGACCTTGACTGGGATGGCTTTTCTCTGCTCTGTCAGACTTCCAACCTCCAGCAGAGGGTCCAGGCTCATACTCAAGATGGTAGCAGGGTTCCAAGACAGGAAGCAGAAATGTGCAAGGTCCCTGGAGGCCTCTGATTGGAGCTGGTCCTATATTGCTGATACCACATCCTACTGACCAAAGCAAGTCCCATGACCAAGCTCAGATTGCAGGAGTAGGAAATAGATGCTGCTCTTGAGGGATTGAGATGCAAAGATGCATTGAGAGGGGGAATGGCTACAGGGAACAGTGAAAGACTGGGCACATTTTTGCAATCAACTTTCTCCCACCATCCATACAGTATCTGGGGAAACACTCCCAAAGGCTGTCACTCCATCTATGTGGTTTCTCGTGCCACACTTTATCCAGTGTGCTCGTTTATTTAGTTGTTAATTTGTTCTAGTCTAANCTGCTCTTGAGGGATTGAGATGCAAAGATGCATTGAGAGGGGGAATGGCTACAGGAAACAGTGAAAGACTGGGCACATTTTTGCAATCAACTTTCTCCCACCATCCATACAGTATCTAGGGAAACACTCCCAAAGGCTGTCACTCCATTTATGTGGTTTCTCGTGCCACACTTTATCCAGTGTGCTCGTTTATTTAGTTGTTAATTTGTTCTAGTCTAAGTCTTCCACGAACATGTAAACTCCTGAGGGCCTGACACAGAGCCTGACAAATAGTGGGAGCTGGAAAAACACTGTCTTGGTCCCCTTTCAACCAACACCCGCACCTCTCCCCATCCTGGGGTGAACAAAGTAATCCAGTTCAATTCCAGCTCAGAGTTGGGAAGAGGGTGCTGTACCAGCCGAGACATTGATGTCTGGAAAGCAGGCATACAGAGCTCAGCCGAGCCTGGACCACATTTCCCATAGCCCCCACCCCCCAAGAGTATTGGCATATCCTCCCCCTACTCCATAACCCCCCTGAGGAGTCTGTGTCTTGCCTCATAATTACATCTGAATGCAAATAGCTCTGCCAATGTGAATATATTAAAATCCGCATTGTCAGCAATCACAGTGGAGGGAAGGGGGCCGTGGGGGACCCAAAACACAAATGACTGTCTGGATGGTTGCTCCATTCCAGGGAGGCTGGGAGCCGGTACCTCCTTCTGTCCCAGGAAGGTTTCCTGCTTAGCTCCCTGAAGAGGCACTACTGGGGCCGAGCTCATCCTGGCTGTGAAGCTGAGGCATTAGCAGAAGACAATGCCTGCCTCCAAAATGATGGAGGCAGTATCTTTCAAAGAGGGTCACCTGCTGGGTGAGGTTGATTTGCGAGAGGTGGATAAAAGAGGGCAGGACCTTGAACCCCAAAGGACCATGAAGTTGAAGTGGTGCTTGTTCACCAACTCAAATAGCTCATCCATTCGGCATTCCCTGGGCACCCACTCAAGTTTACGGTGGTGTTAAGTCCTTCTTAAAGGTATCCGAGGTCCCCTGCAGTGCCTCACATGGGTGAAGCTTCTTTACCATCTGGTTCCTGCTCCCCTTGCCTCAGCAGTGCCCCCGCCTGTCCCCTGACAGCACAGCACTTCATTCAGGCTTTTCCCATTTCTGATGCCACCTCCAAGAAGTCCTCCCTGACTGTCCCCTTGACCACAGCATCTGTATTTCTTCATCATCCCTGATATCATTATTTAAATTAATTTAATTCTTTTCTTATCTCTCTCTTCCCGTTAAAAATGTCAGCTCTGTGTCTGTCATTTTCATAGCTGAGTTCCATACATTCATCCATGGCCTGCCTGATACCTGACAGTAGGTGTCTGTTGGGTGACTGAGTCAGCTATCAAGACAGGCAGTGGCTGTTACTTGTCATTGCTGCCTAGGACATGCTGGTTTTCAGAAGACACGGGGAAAAGATGTAATAACCCTGTGTTCTGAATCAGGAGGTGTGAGGATACAGGTCCTGGGATAAAGTTCAGAGATGATCCCCACAACAGTGGGGGAGGCCACCCGGGTCCATCTGGAGACACCACGGCAGCCAAGTGGACACAGTCCCTGCTCTCACGGCCAGCACGGCAGGCAGATGACGATGGATCAGACAAACATATAGTATGAAGTGGTGACATGTGCCGAGCAGGGAAGGTGAGCTGGAGGAGGGGTTGGATAGTGCTGGGGGCACGGGCAGTATCAGGGAAGGAGAGAATGCTTTCAGCAGAAGCTCAGATGGAGAGAGGGCAGCCCTGTGGGGACCAGAGAGACTGTGTCCCAGGCAGAGGGACTAGCCCAGCCAAAGGGAACACAGCTGGCTTATTCAAGCAACGGCAAGGGTTCCCGGGTAAAAGAGTAGAGGGACTAGCGTGGGGCCAGACAGGAGATGCTATGACAGGTGTGGGGTTTTGAGAAGGGCTCCATGGTCAAAGCCACTGCAGAGGGAAAAGCAGATCCAGGGGATCGGACACACAGACTCCAGGCTGCACTCTGCTCTGTGAAGAGGAAAAGCTGAAGGGGCCCCAGGGAAAAGCAGAGAGCCGAGCGAACGGGCCACTGCAGACGAAGGGGTGATGGAGGGGAGCTGGTGGGCTTGGGGCGTTTTAAGGCAGAGTTGTCGGGGTTTGCCAAAGGGCCGAGTGTGGGTGGAGAGGATTCCAGGGTGACCCGGGCTATGGAGCCTGAGAGCTAGGCATGGCACGTGGGAGCAAAACAGGCCTGGCCAGCGCACACCCAGTTTTCAGTCTGGGCAAGCAGCCTGGCCAGCAGGTACGGGCCCCTTAAGCCCTTGTGGCCCACATGTCACCAGAACGTCCTCGCCAAGTTGCTGTCCAGCTTCCACTTATAGCCCTGAAGTGACGGGGAGCTCACCATCCAGCCAGGGAGCCGGTTTCCTTGTCACAAACATTCTCCTTCTTAAACTCCGTTAAAACAGTTTAATCCATGGCAGAAAACCAAGAAATGAAAAGAGGAAGGGAGGAGGGGTGGCCTAAGACGGAAGAGGGTGAAGTTTTCCAAATTTGCAGCTCAGGGCTTCAGCATTCGAATCTGGAGGCAGAGAAGTAAACCCTGAATCGGTAGCATCCTCCCAACGACTTGACTTCAGTGATGCCACCACCCCCAAGTGACAGGTTAGGAGACAGCGGCCCAGAGAAGAGGATGGACTCGCCCAAAGCCTGCAGGAGGTGCGTGGAAGAGTCAAGATTCAACCCAGGGTCGGATCTCACCTGTATAGTTCAGTCTTAGCTTCCCCCATGGCTGGCCTCAGAACAGAACTGATCAAGGAAGTTCCTTCTTCCCATCTCCTGCAACCCACCAGGCACAGTGATGCCCCAAACCCAGCCTGCTGGGGTGAGACTGGGGCCTCCGCCTTGAGGGCATATGAGAAAACAATTTGGGGTACACGGTTTCCTTGGAGTTAGTGAGGGCCACCCTGACCTTTTCTGACACCTGACCCAGCTCAGGAAAAATGCCTGGTTTGCCAGTCTCTGCCCCAGTCTGGGGACACTGCCTCATCCGTGCCATACCCAGCATCCAGCAGAGCCCTCTGCACATAGTAAGTGCTCAACTAATGCATGTCTGAATCACGGGGACAGGTCATGTCCTGTCCCCTCCTCCCTGGTAAGGAGAAAAGATCATTAAGCTCCCCACTTTCAAAAAATATTAAAGATAAAAGCCAATCCATCCATCCCGGGGTTTCGGTGGCAGGGGCCGAGAGTCTGGGTGGGTGTGCCAAGTCGCGCTGGGACAGGGCGCCCGCGTCAGCCCCACTGTGAGCCACTGATAAGAGGCGCTCGGCCGGCGAATCCAGACGGCTTGTCCATCAGCCTATTAAACACCATTCTTACAAGTTTTTTTTTCCTTTCCCCTTTTCATTAATACGCAGGGTGAATAGAACATTGAATAAAAATCAGCCTTTCCCCACAATTGCAGGATTGAAAGGTAACTGTCAACAGAGGGATTTGGGTGACAAAGGGGCCAGTTTCGGCGCTTAGCAAATGATTTTCGGCTTGTCATTTCAATGGGCTGTGTTTTTCAGAGATTGTGGGGTGAGTTTTTCTTTTCTCTTTTCTTTTTGAATAGCATTTATTACCACGCTTTAAAAAAAATTTTTTTTGTGTGTTCTCTTTGCAGCCGTCCTTCCTTCACAGATGCCGCGTTTCCATCCTTCCTGGGTCTTCTGGATGCGACTTTTTTTCCAAATAAAATAAGATTAAATGAGACACACAACAGATCTGGGAGGCCAAGGAGGGGAGAAGACGTTGTGTGGGGAGTGGGTAGTTTGGAGGTGGGAACAGAGAGCAGGGGTCTCAGTGGAGGCTGGAGGGGACCTCTGGGGATGTTAAGACTGACCTGGGGCTCAGCCTGCCCAGCTCTGGCCTCGGACCTCGCTGGTGGCCGCCTGTCTTTCTCAGGGTGGAGATTAGTGACCAATCCTTGTCCTCTCTTCTGCTGGGAAGTAGTGGCCGGCAGCCCCCTCACCGTCCAGACCCCAGCGTTGTAGTCTGGATGGCTTACGAGGGCCCCAGGCCTGTAAAGATGGTGTGTCGCAGGCTGCCGTCTGATGGCCATCCAGCAAAGCTCTGTTGGGACCACCTGTCCCCCGCTGTCAGCTCTCCAGATAGGCAAGAATACAGAGGGACCCGACACAGCACACACAGTCAGCTACAACGTCGAAAGAGCACCTTCTGCACCTCCAAGTGAAAACAAGCATTTTTTTTTCTTTTTTTTGGGGGGANAAGCTCTGTTGGGACCACCTGTCCCCCGCTGTCAGCTCTCCAGATAGGCAAGAATACAGAGGGACCCGACACAGCACACACAGTCAGCTACAACGTCGAAAGAGCACCTTCTGCACCTCCAAGTGAAAACAAGCATTTTTTTTTCTTTTTTTGGGGGGGAGGTGGGCTGTAGGGGCTTAGTTCCCTGACCAGGGATTGAATCGAAGCGCCCCTGCATTGGATGGCAGAGTCTTAACCATTGGACTGCCAGGGAAGTCCCAGCATCCTTTTAAAGAGCTCTTTTAAGAGGGTATGACCAGGAGTCAGGATGAGGGCTGAGGGGTCCAGCTGCAGCTGGGCAAGTCTGTTCCAGTTCCTGGGCCTCTTTTCTTCTCACCTGCGAAACGGGCCAGTGGGACCCAGTAGTGGCTCCAGACATTTTTTAAAACCCCAGAGCAGGAGATTATTAGCAGTTAGGAAAATGCAAATTCAAACCACGGTGAGATGTCACCACTCCCCTATAAGAACGGACAAGGCAGTGTCCCTGGGGCGGACAGAGCCAGGGCGACATTGCAGGAGAGAGGCGGGGGCCAAGGATGGGGAAGAGTCCTGTCACCAGAGGGGCTGAGCACATGAGTGCTTTGAAAGTGTTGCTGTCTGCAGCGGAAAGGCTCTGAGAAGGCATGGACGGGATGGGACCTCCCGGGTGAGGTTGTGCAGATCCCGCGAGCGTCCGAGGTGCTGGTAACACACCCAACCTCTGGCCAGACTCTGACCAGCTCAGACTCACCAGCCTGTTTGTCCAGCCTGCTGCAGCCAGTAGCCTGGGCCGTCCAGGGGTCCTGAGGACAGCCATGAATGCTGCCCCGCAGGGTATTCCCATGGTCATTGTCCAGCCTCTGAGTAGATTCGGGACTCATCTTTGAGGGATCTGGGATCCTCTCTCACTGAGGGCTCAGAGCCTCTTTTTCCCTAATATTTATTTATTTTTTTGGCTGCATCAGGCCTTAGTTCTAGCACGTGGGGTTTTCGTCACATCATGCCAAATCTTCCCTCGTGGCTCAGGGACTCTCTAATTGTGGCACATGGGCTTAGCTGCTCCCCCAGCATATGGGATCTTAGTTCCCCAACTAGAGATTGAGCCCATGTCCCTTGCATTGCAAGGTGAATTCTCAACCACTAGACCTCCAGGCAAGTCCCCTCGGAGCCTCCTGAGATGCTGCCAGCTCCCAGAAGGGCCACCTGCACTATCCCCCTACCCTTCCTGTCCATGCTCCGCACCACACAGACTGGCCTTATGGCTACGGTCCCAGGCCACCTCTGAGACAGGCTGCATTTTATTAGGACCAGAAAGTCGAGTGCTGTGATTCATGGGCCTCGGGAAGAATTGGCTCCGTGCCCTGACAGGTAGATGGGAATTACAGGCTGGTGAAGAGTTTGCATGTAGGTTTCTCGGGAATGGGGAGTGAACTCCTACCAGCCTCTCCCCACCCCACTTCCCACATACCCTGTCTTCCAGGTGGAAGCTCTGCTGCCCAGGCCTGGTCCCCATGCTGGGTGGGAGACACTCTCTTGCCTCCTTCCCACTGCTTCTTGTTGGCAAGTTTAGACTAGGGTCCCCAGCATGGTCTAGTTGTGGTGACTGGTGGTCAAACCTGGGATGCTGTGGGCCTGGGAACATGCCTAGGGTCCCTTCTGTAATGATTAAGGATGATTATTGCCTAGCAGGTACTTGAAAGACACTGGAGGAATAGATGGATGGAAGGATGGATGAATGAATGGAAGGATGAATGGATGAATGGATAGATGGATGAATGGATGGATGGGTGAGTGGGTGGATGGATGGTTGGAGGGAGAGATAGATGAATGGAAGGATGTATGAATGAATGGATGGGTGGGTGGATGGATGGATGGAAGAATGGATGGGCAGATAGATGGATGGATTGATGGATGGCAGATGGGCAGATGGATGGATAGATGAATAGATGAATGGATGGATGGGTGGATGGATGGATGTACGAGTGGATGGAGGGATGGGCAGATGGATGGATAGATGAATAGATGGATGGATGGATGGGTGGCTGGATGGATGATGGGAAGAAGAGAGGAAGGAAGGGAGGACAGAAAGATGGACAAGTGAATGAGTAGATTGGGGGATGAATGGATGGATGGTGGGTGGATGGATGGATGGGTGGAGGGA
>SJYA01002485.1:56795-106598 GCA_006410615.1 Neotragus moschatus | reverse complement strand
GCTCCAGTTCCATCCACCTCATTAGAACTGATTCAAATGTATTCTTTTTGATGGCTGAGTAATACTCCATTGTGTATATGTACCACAGCTTTCTTATCCATTCATCTGTTGATGGACATCTAGGTTGCTTCCATGTCCTGGCTATTATAAATAGTGCTGCGATAAACATTGGGGTACACGTGTCTCTTTCAATTCTGGTTTCCTCAGTGTGTATGCCCAGCAGTGGGATTGCTGGGTCATAAGGCAGTTCTATTTGCAATTTTTTAAGGAATCTCCACACTGTTCTCCATAGTGGCTGTATTAATTTGCATTCCCACCAACAGTGTAAGAGGGTTCCCTTTTCTCCACACCCTCTCCAGCATTTATTGCTTGTTGACTTTTGGATCGCAGCCATTCTGACTGGTGTAAAATGGTACCTCATCGTGGTTTTGATTTGCATTTCTCTGATAATGAGTGATGTTGAGCACCTTTTCATGTGTTTGTTAGCCATCCGTATGTCTTCTTTGGAGAACTGTCTATTTAGTTCTTTGGCCCATTTTTTGATTGGGTCATTTATTTTTCTGGAATTGAGCTGCATAAGTTGCTTGTATATTTTTGAGATTAGTTGTTTGTCAGTTGCTTGCCATCGTAGCTTTTGGACCACCCCTTCTGGGGGAAACCAAGCACCTAGTTGTAAGGATGCTCGAGTGTTCCTGAGGATAGACCCGTGTGGAGACCAGAGGTACTGAAACCCCTGACAGCTAGCCAACCATGGATGAGCCACCTTGGAATTAGACTTCCCTGTCCCAGTCAGTCGGAGAAGGCAATGGCACCCCACTCCAGTACTCTTGCCTGGAAAACCCCATGGACGGAGGAGCCTGGTGCGCTGCCGTCCATGGGGTCGCTAAGAGTTGGACACGACTGAGCGACTTCACTTTCACTTTTCTGCATTGGAGAAGGAAATGGCAACTCACTCCAGTGTTCTTGCCTGGAGAATCCCAGGGATGGCAGAGGCTGGTGGGCTGCATAACCCAGTCTATGGGATCGCATAGAGTCGGACACGACTGAAGCAACTTAGCAGCAGCAGCAGCAGCAGCAGTCCCAGTCAATACTTCAGAAATGACAGATCCAACATCTGACTGCAACCAGCAAGAGCAATCCTGAGCCAAAACCGCCTTAACCCAGCAGCTCCCACATTCCTGATCCACAGAAACCATGAAAGATAATAAATGATTATTACGGTTTTCACACACACACACACATGGTTTTAAGCTACTAAATCTCGGGGTGATTTATTACACAGCACTAGGTAACCGATAGCAGAGTAACCGGATATACAAGATTTGGCGTATACCTCTACCTCAAGGTATTTGTTGCCAATACTCACTGCTTTCCGTGCTGCAGACACGCTGCTTCCTCATTTACACACATTTACATATCTCACGCCATCCTCACCGGATGCCTGTAAGGTAGAGTCCAGCAGGAGGCTTGTTTTAGAGACGAGACTCGAGACTCGGAGACATGGAACGGCTTGCCCGAGATCAATCACACAGCCCGGAAATGGCAGGGCCAGGATTTGAACCTGTCTGCCTCTGAAACCAAATTCTTCACCAAATTTTTGGTCATCATATCACATTCCAGAGCGCAATGTGAACTGTCATTATTATCGCAATTATTGACTGTTGACTGGGGTGTTTTTGTTTTCCCCAGGGAGAGGACTAAGAGAAAAAAACAGATTATCTCCGAGCCTCCCTCTCTTCCCTGGTCCTCTGTGGCCAATGGGACACACTCCAGACACCCCTGTCCTAGGGCTTAAAGTCAGGTGGCGTCAGGGGACAGTTTGGAGGAGACACAGATTCCCAGTAGGAACAGCCCCATCCGCTGCCGGCACAGCCTGCCTGCCAGGGCTTCAGGGGTTAAAGAGAACCGCTTGGCTGCAAGAAAATCTCTCCAACGGTGTTAGAGCAGGGGAAAAAGGCAAAATGATTGTAAATTCCGCCAGGGGAATTCTGCCATGAATCCGGCTCACCTTTCGCGGACTCCCCCCGCCGCCCCCCGCCCCGCCTGAGAGGATAACTGACCTTTGGAGGGAAATAATGAAAAGAAGAAATTCCTTGGAGAAAATAATGTGTCCGGGCCCCAGTAATGAGATCGGCTCCTTTTATGTTGCCATGGCGACGGCAGTCATTTTATAATACAAAATACATGAATGGGTGCGGGCAGGGGCAGCCTCGTCAACCAAAGGGGTGGAGGCGCGGGCCACTGGGCGGCAGGGAGGGGGTTAGCCTCTTGCAGGCTGTGGTCTGGGGGTCGGGCAACGGCTAGGGTCAGGGGCCACCGTGCCTCCTTTCCCCAGAGAGCAGGGCTGGCTTGGGCTGGGGGGCGGGGGGGTGCGTTCTTCTTAGGCTGGGGTCTGGGGATGCGGAGAAGGGTTGGGGGGCCTGGGGTGGCATCATCTTCACGGACTGCGGGGATCGGACATGGGACCCGAGGCTCCAGCATATTCATAATATTAACACAAGCAGCAGGATTTCTCTGTCCCTGCCCAGGAGAGAAGGAACAGTGGCTCCATTGTACAGATCAGGAAACTGAGGCTCGGCCAGGTGAAGCAACTTGTTCAAAGTGACAGAGTAGGGATGGCCACTGATTGGGGTTACGACCGCGGACTCTGAGTGGGGCACAAAGGAACTTTCCAGGGTGCTGGGGACGTGCTCTGTGTTGCCACAGGCAACGCCTGGATGTAAACATGCGTCGAGTTCTCGCTTAAGCTTTGTGCATTTGATAGTTCGTAAATTAAACCTTAATTTTTAAAAGGTGTTTGTTGTGGCGGAGGGGGGGTGTGGATGGACACCTAATGCCACATGAAGATAAAATGTGGGGCTGCGGCTGTCAGCTAGACCAAAACTCAGAGCCCAGCCCCTCCCTGCCCAGCTTCCTCCTCCGGGTCCCGGTCCTTACCTGTAAAGGGATCCAATAGTGTGCCCGCATCCTAGGGTGTCAGAGGATGTTACCCCGGGGTGGACTTAGCTCACAACGTGGCATTCAGGAAAAGCCATAAAGTGCAGCTGAGAGTCTTTACTCTCTCCTGCTGTTGTTTCGTGGGTTAGGATGACCACCCCAGGCAGAGCAGGTGGCGTCAGGAGACTCCAGAGAAAGAACAGGAGAGAGGAGAGAAAGGGGAGAGGAGGAAGGAGCAGGGGAGACTCAGCGGAGGGGAGAGGGGGAAGGAGCTGGGGAGATGCGGCGGAAGGANGTTAGGATGACCACCCCAGGCAGAGCAGGTGGCGTCAGGAGACTCCAGAGAAAGAACAGGAGAGAGGAGAGAAAGGGGAGAGGAGGAAGGAGCAGGGGAGACTCAGCGGAGGGGAGAGGGGGAAGGGTCAGGGAAGACCCTGCAGTGAAGGGGAGAGGGGGAAGGAGCAGGGGAGACTCAGCGGAGGGGAGAGGGGAAAGGGGCAGGGGAGGTGCAGCGGAGGGAACAGGGGGAAACTAGGGAAGAGAAGAGGCAGTGGGGCCCAAGATGCAGGGATGGGTGTCCAGAAGAGCTGTTCGCTCTTGTGCTGTGTGGTCTTGGGAAAAGCACTGTCCCTCTCTGAGCTGTGGCTTCCTCGTCTATAAAAGGATTATCAGGGAGGCCCAGGGTGCACATAGTAGGTGTGCAGGCTGCTGAAGGAGGAGAGAAAGAGAAGGGCCAGGGCGAGGGGCACCTTTCCTCAGAGCACCTTTCCTTTAACAACCACCACCTCCCTGGGTTTGTATCCCTCCGTCGGGAAGATCCCCTGGAGAAGAGAATGGCAACTCACTCCAGCATCCTTGCCTGGGAAATCCCACCGAGAGAGAAGCCTGGCGTGCTACAGTCCGTAGCACTCTTTTCAGGGGTCAAAAAGAGCCGGACATGACTGAGCAACTACCACACACAGANGTTTGTATCCCTCCGTCGGGAAGATCCCCTGGAGAAGAGAATGGCAACTCACTCCAGCATCCTTGCCTGGGAAATCCCACCGAGAGAGAAGCCTGGCGTGCTACAGTCCGTAGCACTCTTTTCAGGGGTCAAAAAGAGCCGGACATGACTGAGCAACTACCACACACAGACGTACACACACCCCAGCCCTGGCTGCACTTGCCACCATCTGTCCATTCCTCACCCTTGAAAGCCGGCTCTGAGCTCTGTCACCAGCCATGGGAACCAGAGCCCAATTCCAGAGAGGACCCTTTGTGGAAAACACAGTGACCGTCCTTAAAATAATAGCCTGATCAGGTTTTTTCAGATCTGGGCCTGAGTGGGTGATACAGAGGCCAACTGCAGGGATCCCTGTCGAGAAGAGATATTAGGACAGGCCAGCGGGTGTCTGCAGAGGGGCCCTGTGTCAGTTCTGGAGGGAAGGCCTGGAGGGCCACATCACTCAGCATCCAGCAGGCTGGCCTGCAGGTCGAGCTGAGGCAAGGGGCAGCCTGCCCCTGGGTCTTACATGGCCACTTGCCCTTGAAAGAAGCTGGGCTACCTTGGTGCGTCCCTTGTCTCTCTGGAAAATGGGCTTAACATCCAAGAGCCAAGAGCTTTCAGCACCATCTTCCCCGAGCCTCGCACATCTGTTGTTTCTACGAAGTATCACAAATGTGATCATTTCCATTTTACAGATGAGAAAACCCAGGCTCAGAGAGGTCAAGCAATGTGCCCAAGGTCGCCCAGCCGGTGAGAGGCTTGACAGGCATCTGCGCTCACCTCTGACTCACTCAGGAGCCCACAGCCCTGAGACTGTGATGCTCTGCCTACCAGGTGCCTTCTGAGGAGAGTGCCCGCCTTGTGCAGGGTGCTCGACCCGTCTGTACACAGCTCACTGGCCCTGTTGACTTGCCACTGAAATCCCCAAACTGGACTGGAGAACCGAGGGTGAAGTGTTCTATCTAGGATGTTAGTACTGGGGCCAATTGAACGTTTCTTGGAGAAATTCCATCTTGCTGGTCAGTAATCCCTGAGGAAAAATATCTTGGGCAGAAAGGGAATGTCAGAACAAGCCTGCTGGCGAGAAGACAGAACAATCTTTCCATTGCCATGTTCTATTACATGTCGCCGCTGCGAGAGCTGGTCATGTTAAATATAAAAAGTTATCTGGCCAGGATTTGTAGGACCTGGTTTCTGAGCCCTACTTTGCCATTTGCCTGGCAGTGTGATCGTGGGCCTCACTTTCCCCATCTGCAAATCGGGAACTAACAGATCATTAGGAATCCTTTCCATTTCTAGGTGTCAACAGTCCTCAGGACACCCTCATGTGGCCAAGCTGGCCATGCTGAGCCCATTGCACAGATGTGGAAACTGAGGCTTAGAGATGGCAGAGGGTCAGCCCCGAGCCCCACAGTGGTTTTGAGCTGGATTCAGCCTTAGGGCTCCTACTTGGGGAACAAAGCTGAGTCCCCTGGTCTTTGGTCCCTGCCTGGTGAGAGCCCGGGGAACTTGCAGGGCAGTGGATCCCTTGTGGGTGTCTGGGGCCCCTAACCCAGGGCTGTATGCAGTGTCACGGGGACATCTGCGGGTCATCTGGCAGCCTCCTTGGCCTCTGGGTCTCTGAGACATCCTGGGGCGTCACGCACATCTGGCCGGCTGGCGGGAGCCGCAGCAAACATCTGGGGGAGAGAAGGAAGAAGGGGCGGAAGGAAGCTGATGCTCCCAGGGTCTGAGGGATGGAGTCCTGGCCCTGCTCCAGCGAGCCAGGTGAGCACTTTGGTTTCAGGTCTCGGAATGTGTGTATGAGTGAGCGCAAGTATGAACATGTGTGCGCACGTGTGTGTGTGTGCGCACGTCTGCCTATGAGCATTATTGTGTCCATGTGATTGCATGTGTGTGGAGGCACGCATGTCCTGGTGACTTAGTGGTAAGACTGAGCTCAGAAACCAGCTCCACCACTTGCTGGCTGTGTGACCTCAGGCCAGTCGCTTCACCTCTCTGAGCCTCTACATCCGAGATGATGGGTGGCTGACTTAAACAATCACCTCCTGCAGCTGGTGAGGTTTGCTGAGTTAATGCGCAGAGACTGATCAACACTAACCCGCGGCAAGGGCTACACCTCTGGCCACAGTCAGTCCCCTCTTCTCTCCTGCCCGCTGCGTCTGGGGGCTCCGACGCTCCCCACGGCAGAGCCGGCCCATTTGCTTGTGGGTCTGTCCGCCGCTCCCCCGTAAATTCAAGAACTGCCTGCTACAGGACTGCCGTATTTCTATCATCTCCCAGACAGCGTCAGCCTTTTCAGAGCTGTTTCCCTTTGGCCTACAGCCAGGTTTAAGAGTTTTACGAAAATTCCCAAGACCTTTTGCCGTCTGGACTTGAGAAGACGGGGCTGCTGGGGCCAGAGAGAAAACTCGAGGCTACCGAAGGCAGGAAGCAAGCCGGATTCCTGGTCCCGAGGAGGTATGGCCAGGCTGGCGGGAGGCTCTGAAAGGCCAGGACATTCTTCCCCGTGTTTAAAACATGCAGCTTGTCATCTGCGGCACAGCCGCTGTGAACTAAATCCATTCCAGAAGGCAGCAAGGTACAGCAGCGTCTACACTTTAGCCTGGGAAGCAAAGGAAGAGGGGTTGTCTCCCAAAATTGCAGGCCCCCAGCTGGCCCATGTCCACCCTGATAGCAACACTCGTGGCAGCAGCATTCTCTCCACCGGGTCCTCGTATCCTCAGCCACTCTCTCTGCCACACGACAGCCAGTTCCGGGGTTCCAATCCCAGCTCCGCTCCTTGCTTGCTGTGTGCCCTCTGGAGAGTTGCTCTACCCCTCTGAGCCCCAGTTCCCTTCACTTTAAAATGGGACCAACAGATAATCAGCAAGGGCCTACTGTACAGCCCAGGGAATTCTGCTGCTCCGTAGTAACCTAAATGGAAAAAGACTTTGAAAAAGAAGAGGTGCGTGTGTGTGTATAACTAAACCACTTTGCCGTGTGCCTGAAGCAACGGTGTAAATTCAGTATACCCTGCGGCTGCTGCTGCTAAGTCGCTTCAGTCGTGTCCGACTCTGTGCGACCCCATAGACGGCAGCCCACCAGGCTCCGCCATCCCTGGGATTCTCCAGGCAAGAACACTGGAGTGGGTTGCCGTTTCACTATACTCTAATAGAGAATAAAAGCTTTAAAAAAATTTTTTAAGTGAAAGTAAATAATTAAAAATATGAAAATAAAAAAGAAATTTTAAATGGGACCAAGAAGGCATGCATCCAAGGATGAACAGAGATGGTGTCGGACTCTCTGCCTGCTCCCATTTCAGAGTCAGGCAGGACTCACCCCGGGGGGAGCTCTGCCTTTCCTGTGCAGATATGGTAGGGGATGTCCCCAGACTTGGGAGGCAGGAGGCCTGAGCTGTACTGGCTCTGTGGCGGGGTAAACTCCTGACCCTCTCTGTGCCTCCATGAAATAAGATGGTTGAACAGGATCAGCAGGTCCCCAGATGAGTTTTAAACATTGAAGTGGCCAAGAGACGGTGGTATACATCTTAAAAATATTACCCCTTATGTCCTGGAAAGTCATGGATCTTGTTGCTAAGGCTGAGGCTAACATCTTTTTTAGCTGACTTAATGTAAAGTTGATTTGAAACACGACATTGGATAAATACTAGAGCAAGACATTGGGGTGGTACAGGAAGGTTTCAGGTTTGGGGACACGTTCCCCGAGTAGTGGGCAAAGGAGTCTGGTTCAAATCCTGGCTTCTTCCTTTCCCAGCTTCAAAATCAGGAGCCAGCCACCACGTCTCTGAGCCTCGGTCTGCCCCACTAGAGTGGACCTCAGCAGGCACCAGGCGTGGGTGTGCCCCTGTGTGTATTGGGCATGTTTTCAACAGCTTACACGCTTGTGTGCTACGGTGGGTACCATGCATGTGTGGGGGGACAGGAGGTCTTCCCTGGTGACTCGACAGTAAAGAATCTGCCCGCAATGCAGGAAACCTAGGTTCGATCCCTGGGTTGGGAAGGTCCCCTGGAGGAGGGCACAGCAACCCGCTCACAGTATTCTTGCCTGGAAATTTCCATGGACAAAAGAGCCTGGCAGGCTACCGTCCACAGGGTGGCAAAGAGTCGGACATGACTAAACCGACTGAGTGTGAGTGTGAGTGTGTGTCTAGGGCTGGCTGTGTGCTCACCTGCTGGCGTCCACGTCCACTGTCTCCATCGCGACCTGTGAGATGTCCCATGTGTGAGAGAGTGAGTGTGTGTATCAGGGGAAGATGCTCCGGGAACTAAATCCACTGGCTGGAGTCCGGGAGGTGCCTCCCTGCCAGCCCCCCAACCACCCCCCTGCCCTGCTCAGGCTTCCTGTTTCCATCACTCTGTGTAGGGCCCCCAGGTGCAGGAGAGGAAGGCGCCCACGTTACTGGGCCCCCAGTATCCTGGTGCAGAGACTTCTTTCACCTTCCCTGCTTCCTCCCAGAGGTGGGTCCCATGAGGCACCCTCAACTTACAGAAGTGAACCCAGGGCCCCACAGGGTGGGAGTCAGGATACAAAACCAGGCCCCTGGGCCTGGCGAGATGATGGTGAACCCTGCCTGCTCAGTCTCTTGCCTCCCCAGCCCTGACCCCTGCCTTCGCCTCCGTGGGAGCGTTTTCGAGATTCCCCACCCATGTCCCACTTATCCCACCTAAGATTTCATCTTCTCTGAGATCACTGATCTGGGACTTCCCTGGCAGTCCAGTGGTTAAGACTCAGTGCTTCCAATGTAGGGGGCGCAGGTTCGATCCCAGTTCTGGGAACTAAGACCCCACGTGCCGAGCGGCGTGGCCAAAAATAAATAATAAATTCACCGATCTGATGGGAAACCGGGGCCCAGAGAAGGAATGTGACCTATCTAAAGTGAAACGGTGAATTTTTAGTGAAGGAGGGAGGTTTTCAGCTCTCACAAATTTGTCTCACCAAAGGTAGGGAAAGGAATGCAGGCTCCTGCAGGGTACAGGAGGCAGAGGGGCTTTGGAAGGACAAGGCCTTGGGGACGCCTGCCCCACTTTAGACACAGGGCCAGGGGACGGGCGGGAGAGGAATTACCAGGATCGTGGGAGATCTCAGGGAATAAGCATGCCCATCAGTCACTACAGACATCCAGCCTTCTGCCAGGAATCAGAAAGACAGTCTCTAGGTTGGGAGTGTCAGGGTAGGCGTGCTGGGCTCTGTTCCCTCATCACCCAGGCCCGTCCAGCTTCCCTCAGAGAGAAAAACTTCATCACACTCAGGTAGAGGCAGAGAGAGTCCAGACTCTGTGAACAGAAGCATCTGCTAGGAGATGGTTAAGGCACGGCCGATGGGGCAGGATTCGAACCCAGGCAGCCAGCCGCAGAGCCTGGGTTTTCACTCCACCATCCACAGCCAGAGGGGAGCAGGGGGCTCCCCTGATGGCTCAATGGTAAAGAATCCCCCTGCAAAGCAGGAGACCACCTGCAATGCAGGAGCCGTGGGTTCTATCCCTGGTTTGGGAAGATCCCCTGGAGAAGAAAATGGCAACCCATTCCAGTATTCTTGCTTGGAGAATCCCAGGGGCAGGGGAGCCTGGCGGGCTATAGTCCATGGGGCTGCAAAGAGTCAGACACGACTTAGCAACTAGACAACAACACAGCAGGGAGGAAGGTCCCCCGGCCAGTGCCAGAGGGAAAACCCCGGAGCTCTGGTGGGCCCAGGGCTCGTGCAGACGCCACATCGATGGGTTTCCACCCAAGGGACCCGCCCAGACAGGAGACAGAAGCAGCTGCTGGGTCCAAAGAGCGTGGAAAGGGCCAAAAGTCAGTGGGCTCGGAGTGGGGCCCAGATCCAGCGTTGCCCCGGCAACCCCAGACAACAGCCTCACAAACAGGACGGCCCGGGAGGAGCCAGGCAGGGAGGGGGGGCCTTCCGAGGCCGAGGACGCAGGGCGCCTGGCAGAACCTGACAGGTTTGAGAAGCCAGAAGCCAGTGTGACGCTGGGAGCAAGGAAGCCTGAACACAAATGGGCCCAGAGCCATCAGGCTCAGGGCAATTCCGTGGGAGATGATCCTGGCCAGGATCCAGGCAGCAGTGCCAGACACCCAGGGTTGGGAGGGGTGTTAGAAGTCCCTCAGTTAAACCCTCTCACTGGTGCCAGGAGCCACGTCAATGATTTGTCTAGAATCTGGTTGCATGCCTCCAGTGACACAGAGCTCGGTCCCCATTTCAGGTACAGACAAACCTGTGGAATATGGAACTTCCTCAGCTCCCAGTCATTCTTCCATCCCTTGGACCACACTGAACAAAGGCCGGAAAATGCTCAGATCCCATTTTGAATGGAGCTGAGGTGCCACACAGGAGGTGACGTACAAAGTCCAAGACTGAACAGAGAAACCAGCCTCTACCCTCAACGGGTTTACAATCTGGCGGGTATTCATCAAATAATGAAATGGGTCAGTCCCTCTTGCCTCTAACCCATTCCTCACTCTGAGTCCAGAAAAAGCCTGAGAAGACCAGACCCTTGCCCTCTCTCCATCCCACCCAACTAGACTGGGGGAAAAAATACCCCGTCAGTCATCACTGCCCAAAACGTAAAGGGTTAGAGGCTTTTAGAAAAGCAATCACATGCTTCATTGCTGAAAATGTAAATCCCACCTTAGAGACCAGCAAATACCCCGCCTGGGAGTCTGTCCCACAGAAACAAACGCACAGCACTAAAGACTACGTGTTCGAGAACGTCGCCCGCAGCGTTCTTTGTCACGGCCAAAAATCAGTCAGGCAAAGCCAAACCAGAGCCCTTTGGCCAGGGAATGGGGAGTGCTCGAGGGTGCCTCTGTGCCACAGAGCATCACGCAGCCCTCGACGGGAGAGAGCAGAGCTGTGCCAGCCAGCTCGGGAGACACCCAGGAGACTTTGTGAGTGAGCATAGCAAGGAGGAGAGACGAGTTTGCGCCAGGATCCATCGCTGTGAAGGGAAATCGGTCACAGAGCCTCAGGTGCGTGCTTGCACGTGGCCGACGCTGATGGGCGCGCGGGGGACAGGCGTGACAGTGGTGGGGAGGTGAAGACCAGGCTGTTAACTTGGGTGACCCGGTTGGGAGCAGGGGAAGAGGAAGCCAAAGAGAAAGAAAAAAAAAAAGAAGGAAATAAAACTGTCAGCGCTGAAGGAGCGCCTCCGCGACAGGACATTCACGCAGGTATAGAAAATTACACACACGTGGGTAGCGGATACAGGAATTAAACAAAGAGACAGCAAATGCTAATCTGCCCCCACCGCTCCTCCCCTCCCCAGCCTCCTCCTCACCTGCAACACCATGGTGTCCTGACCACGCCCGCATTCTGCCCACCTCCAGCCTTCCTCCTGCCTTCCCCTCTGTCCCGGACGCCCTTGTCTGCAGCCACATCACATCGTGGCTTCTTTCAGAGGATCCCTGAGAGATGCTCTTCGAGCCTCAAGACTACATGGTTGAGCACCTACCGTGGACCAGCTGTGGGGTGGGCTTGGAGAGCCGGCTCACCGGCTTCGTCCCCTCGCGGCCCCAGCTCTGCTCTTCTCCGCTCCCCTGAGCATCATCCTCGCCAAGCGCTGACCCGTCCATCCAAGCCAGACACCCTCTCTAGACTCAGCCCTGCCTCATCACTCACTCCAGTTCGCACTTTTTCAGCTTGGCAGGCAGGGAGGCCAAGAGGGTGCCAGGAAGAGGGTGTTTAGTGAGGCAGGTAAATATTAGGTGAGCACAGGGGTGATGACCACAGGCTGAGGAGGAAACTGAGGTTCAGAGGGGCAGGGTCACGTGTCCAGGATCACGCAGACGGGGAGGTGGGCTTTGCATCCAAGACACTGACCCTTAGAAAGATAGGGAGACTGGGATCGACATGTACACACTGCTCTGTTTAAAATGGATAACCAGCCAGGACCTGGTGTCCAGCACAGGGACTCTGCTCAGTGTCATGTGGCAGCCTGGATGGGAGGGGCATTTGGAGGAAAATGGATACANGAAAGATAGGGAGACTGGGATCGACATGTACACACTGCTCTGTTTAAAATGGATAACCAGCCAGGACCTGGTGTCCAGCACAGGGACTCTGCTCAGTGTCATGTGGCAGCCTGGATGGGAGGGGCATTTGGAGGAAAATGGATACATGTACATGTCCGGCTGAGTCCCTTTGCTCTCCCCCTGGAATTATCACAACATTGTTAATTATACTCTAATGATTCGCTGGTGGCTCAGACGATAAAGATTCTACCTGCAATTCGGGAGACCCAGGTTCGATCCCTGGGTCGTCGGGAAGATCCCCTGGAGAAGGGAATGGCAACCCACTCCAGTATCCTTGTCTGGAGAATTCCGTGGACAGAGGAGCCTGGCGGGTTAGAGTCCATGGGGTCGCAAAGAGTCAGACACGACTGAGCGACTTCACTTTCACTTTTCTTTCAATGTAAAATAAAAAACTAAAAGAGAAAGAAAAAAAAAAGATTCTGAGCCTTAGCTCCAGCCTCCTTCCTGGGAGCCACTCTGCTCACTGCTTGGAGAAGGACAGGAGGAGAACTTGATTTCGTCAAAGCCATTTCAGGGCTGAGGTTGCTCATCCAGGGGGCTCCTCGCCCAGACTCGGGCTCTGGAGTTGGGGGCTGGGGGTTGAAGCACCTGTCGGGGGTCCCCGACACGGTCAGGCTCAGGACCCCTCCTTCAGGCTTCCCAGCCAGGAGACAGCTTCCCACCCTGCCCCCAGCCTGCCGTCATCACCCCTGTGCTCACCTAATATTTACCTGCCTCATTAAACACCCCCTTCCCGTCAACCTCCTGGCCTCCCTGCCTCCCAAGCTGCAACAGTGCAAACGTCGTGGCCCGTGGAGCAGGCCCATAAATCACCGGGCTTTGGCAGAAGCACTGCGGTATCCCTGTCACCTCTGACTGGGAGGCAGGGGCCAGCCCTGCCGGGCCTCAATCACACGCTTCCGTGCGTGGACTCTGCCTGGCTTGGGACACCACAAGTTTCCCAGGAACCTGGGGACAGAGGTGCCTCAACAAAGCCTTAACATTAGTCACCTCTGCAAAACGGGCAGGCTGGGGTGTTGTAAGCCACTGTAGGGCACTGTCGTCCACTGGGATCTCTAAGTGGGTGAGTCCCAGCCCAGAGATGGGGAGAGGCGTACCTGAGGCCACACAGCAATCGAATCAAAGCAGTTCCCCGGTCACACAGGAGATGGCCATGATCACCTCGACAGCAAAAATCGTTACTTCCACCATCGGTGTCGTCCCCATCATCACAGCCGCAGACCATCCTGGGACCCTGGCTAAACCCCCGCACAATGCTAATTACTTTACACGAGCCTCTTCTGAGTCCAGCATCACTGGACCGTCTCCCTCTGTCTGCCTTCCCCAAATACTCCTCCCAACTATTTATTCATCTTTTCTTAAAAAATACTACCTTCTGCTTCCAACCTCAGCCTCATCCGGAGCAACGACATCCGTGAAACCACCGGTAAAGTGTGCTTGTTAGATCTGTGTCTAGCATTTATTAAAACTAATACATAAACATGAAAAACTGAAACTTTGTCAGCCTCATCTGAAGCAACGACATCCATGAAACCACTGGTAAGATGTGCTTGTTAGATCTGTGTCTAGTATTTATTAAAACAAACACATAAACACGAAAAACTGAAACTTTGTTCGACTCCTGTCCTGCTTGCCAGTGAAATGCAGACGTACCCTCTGGCAAATGCTCGGTCCTTTTGTTTAATCCTCACAATGACCCTTCGTGGCTGGTAGACTGTGCCCATTTCACAGATGAAGCAAACCGAGACTTGGAGGTAATTAAACAAGGGCTGGGAGTAGCTTAGTCAACTGGCCCAGGAAAGGCAGAGCCAGGATTCAGAGAAGGGTTTGTGTGAATCCAAGGGTCAGCTCAGAGCTCCTCCTTTGGCTGCTTCTAGAAGTCAAATATGCCAGGAGCCTTTAAAATCTATTCAGTAGTTATAGGTTATTAGAGGCAAAAGCAGCTACTCCATCAGCTCCCACTTTACATATACAGAAGCTGAGGCCCCAGTGCGCACACCCTGCCACCCAACACGCTCATCCCACCCCTGTAGCCGCACAAGGCCTTCCCCAGCGCTGTACTCAGCACTCAAAACAGTGTGTGACGCATAGGAATTCCACGAGGGTCTGCAGAGACAGCGGGAAGGAGAGAGGAAAGGAAGGAAAAAGAGAGACGGTGAGCCGTCACGTTCTAAAACAGCCCGAAGCCCAGAGAAGGAGAGAGATTTGCACAAGGTCACACAGCAAGGCAGCAACCAGGCCGCCGGATATTGCAGTCTCTCCACACAGAGCCCACCTGTCCGCCTGGTCCCCCGTCTTCCACACACACACCAGGACGGCCTGCACCAGCCCTGAGCTGGGGCCTGGGGAGACACGGTGGCCAGTGGCCAGCCAGGGCCCTGATAACGCAAGCCTGGACTCGCAAGTCTGCGTCCCGTGAGCCACGCCATCCCAGTCAGCGAGCTGTCAAGGAAACAGGCCCTCTCGTCACAGCCAATTGAATTTCAACCAATTTATCTGTCAGGACGGCACTCACAGGCCCGAATCCTGGAGCTTCCGACTATAGTCAAAATATACCCCTGACACCTTCCCCCTGTGAATTATGGGCCAGCATCACAGGTTCCTGCTGATCTGCTTCCTTCTCTTTGCCCGTCGGGAGGCTGCAGGCCATGCCCACAAGGGTCTCAGCTCCCCGTGGACCACTCCTGTCCAGCGGCTGCAGGAGGGCTGGGTGCTGGGGTGACACCAGACTGGGCCCTGCCTGCACTCAGACGCAGAGCCACCTGCCCACAGGTGCCGTGGCCTTGGGGCCCCCCAGCATCTAGATGGGAGGACCGGAGCTGGGGGCTGGGGGCTGGGGGGGATCCTGTCAGGGATCGAAGGCTGCCCAGGGTCCCTGGTCACCTGGCTGGGGAGGGGCCACAGCGTCTGCTGACCAGACCTAAAGAGCAGAACTGAGAGGCAGGGATACCTGCCAGATCCCCAGGTTCTGGTGCGCCAGCCATGGGTTCTAAGAGCCCCCATTTCCTCCACCCTACCGTGTGCCAGGCTCTTTGTCAATGCTGCCTCCCACAGCCGCTCTGCAAGCTGGCTCTCACGTCACCCTGTGGACAGATGGGAAAACCGAAGCCCAGAGAGTTAAGTATCCCCCCGAAGCCACCCAGGTAGGATGGGAGAGAGGCAGGACTCGGTCGCGGTTCCCTGTATCTCACTCAGCCTTCTCCACGCCTTCAGGCCTGGGCCAGAGCAGTGTGTGGGCGTGGCAAGCAAACTGTACCGCGTCTCAGTGTGCTGCAGCTCCAACACACCGGCCGCCTGAGGCAAAGAGCTCACTCATTGGAAATGACCCGGAAGCTCGGAAAGGTTGAAGGCAGGATAAGAGGGCGACAGACGATGAGATGGTTGGAGGGCACCACCGACTCAAACGACATGAGTTTGTGCAAACTCTGATGCCGAAGGACAGGGAAGCCTGGCGTGCTGCAGTCCATGGGGTCATGAAGAATCGGACATGACCTGGACACTGAACAACAACAACGTGAGTGTGTACGTGCGGTAGAGGAGCATGTGTGTGTGTGCGAGTGTGTGTACGAGCCCCTGTGAGTGCGTGTGAGCAGCCCACAGTGTGGACACATTGTGTAGGGGTCCTGGTGCACGTGTGTGGACATGGTGACGTGCCTGCTGTGTGCCCTTGTGGGTGTCTGACACACGTGCCCGAAGGCTGGTGGTGCACGGTCGTGCACGGGAGGCTGGGTGCATCCCTGTGAGTGTGTGTGTAGGTATGTGTGCGCCACAGCTGGGTATGAACGCACTCACGTGTGTGTTGCACTGCGTCCACCCATGGGTGTCTCCTTGTGTGTGGATGTGAACGAGTGTTGCCGAGGGACCCCGCACAGGTGTGCATTGCCTTGCCTGGGCAGCCTCAACCGAAATCCCCAGAGGCCATAAGCTGGGCCTCGTCTTTCCTCCCAGTGCCTCTCAAGCAAAGGGCTGGACTCCATCAATACTAGGAGGACCGGAGTATGTTCAGGTGGTGATTTTCATATAAAAACACGACAGCCTCATCAATCAGGTCGAAGCTGCGGTCATCACAGCCTCAGGATTAAACACACCCCATGGCTTGTTTAGGCATCAATCACGCACATTTGCTTTGGGCCAGGCTGGGCCAGGGCAGGTCATGTAAGAGGAGTGGGTCACTTTCCTCCCCGGGCGAGTCGGGCCCAGGGCCGGGAGCCCCGCTCAGCCGCTCCCCAAGAGGCAGGTGTCGGGGGCTAGTGAAGCAGGGGTCAACAGGTGCCCAGAGGACCATGGAAGGCAGAGACTGAGGGAGAGAGAGACTGGTGTTTATGCCCCAGGCCTGCTGCTGTCTGCTGTGTGTCTTGAGGCAGGTCGTTTGACCTCTCTGAGCCTTGGTCTACGGGGATACTGGTCTCACTTCACTGGGATGTTACAGAATCAGAAGAGATCACACAGCAAAGGTCTGGCCCTGCACAGGGCACAGAGTCGGAGCACAGCTCGTGTTCCCTGTTCATTGCCATGGAAACCAGCTCAGATCAGGGGGCAAGGGGATCCACCTGGCCCAGCCCACTTCATCAGAACTGACACCGCATCCCTGGAAACCACAGGTTCCTATAGGTACTGCCTCCTGAGGCTTGTGTCTGGAGTCAGTAAGGGAACCCGCAAAAAGCATTCACCATGTGAACAATGCTCAGAGAAGGCCCAGCTGCTATTATTATTTTATTATTATTATTATATCTGTTGTTCATGGATGTAACTCCATTTTCTCTTCCTGTGAATTTAGTGCCAGCTTTTCCCAGCCTTTCCCCATCTCCCTCTATCTCTCTCTCTTTCCCCATCTTATTGGTGCTTTGCAGCTTCTGGGGCCCCTCTAGGCAAGAGGTAGGCCTAGGGGCAAATACGGCCTGAGGTTCCTTGGAGGCCACGGTGACAGTGGCTTTCAAAGTCTTAGCTGCACTCAGCTAATTTATTGTTGTTTTTCATTCACTAAGTTGTGCCAAATTCTTTGCGACCTCACGGACTGCAGCATGCCAGACCTCCCTGTCCCTCACTACTTCCCAGAGTTTGCCCGAGTTCACGTCCATGGAATCAGTGATACCATTCAACCATCTCATCCTCTGCACCCAGAATGGGGACCCACAAAGGACTAGAGGGGGACAGTGGGAAGGGAGTTCCTTCTGAAACAACTAAACAGCACCCACCACCATGGGAAACCAGGGGCTGGAGTCCTCAGGCCCTGGGCGAAGCAGGAGGGCAGCTCAGAATCCTACTTGCCATCTCTGAGCCTCAGTTTCCTCATCTATAAAATGGGACTGGTGCTAGTACTCACCCCAGCACTGGTTGGAGGTCACCCTGTGTGTCTGTGCCCATTGGGATCAGGGTGGTTTATTGACCATCAGCCACATGCACCCCACCTCCCAAGCCCAAAGGGCCTCAAATGATGGCTTGATTTGGACAATGCCTCCCATGGAGCTTGGAGATATGTCATGGAAACACGTGACCAGAGCTGAAGGCAGAACCTGTTCAGCTTTACCTGGTACCCAGACCACATGCCCATGGTGCCTTGCAAGTTTTATCTGTTTGTTTTTTTTTTAAGTAGATGTCTTTTTAATTTTTATTTATTTATTTTGGCCTTGCTCTGAGGCATGTGGAATCTTAGTTTCCTGGCCAGGGATCGAAACCATTTCCCTGCAGTGGAAGCAAGGAGTCTTAACCACTGGGCCACCAAGGAAGTCCCTGTTTGTTTGTTTTTTAATGAAATTTTTCCGAACAACTAGACCTCCCTGCCTCAAAGTGAAAGTGAGAGTGAAGTCGCTCAGTCGTGTCCGACTCTGTGCGACCCCATGGGCTGCAGCCCACCAGGCTCCTCCGTCCATGGGGTTTTCCAGGCAAGAGTACTGGAGTGGGCTGCCATTTCCCTCAAAGCCTCTCTGAATTACAAACTGCACCTCGGTGCAGGTGAACATGGAAAAGATGCCTGGGCGCTCATAACTCTGTGGCCCCTGTGGCTGATAACACAGACCAGGAGGCTCAGATGGCTGAAGCAGCCCGGAAGGGCCCCCATCTCTTCCTGGAGCCCTCTGCCTCTCCCTAGACTGGGGTCCCCAGAAGCTGCAGGTCACTGCTCCCCATCACTCACCCGCAGTGCGTCCCCCACTCCCAGCTTTTTAAACAGCATATGTCATTTAGTGTCATTTCTGTAAAGAACAAACACCAACAGACATATACATATCCAGGGTTGCCATTCACAGTTGCCCAGGTTGTGCTCTGCAGCACTACAGTCACTCCCCACACAGAGTCCCCAGGTCTTTCCTCTCCAGGCTCTGTCTTCCCCTTTTGCTTTGGACCTGGAGCCTCATGGCCGTCTCGCACATGGTTCTGCTGCTGCTTCTCCAACTCTCGGAGTCAGGGCTGCCAAGAAACGTCTTTGTTTCTCTCTCCGCCTCTTCCACTTGCCTCACTCTTGCTTCACTCTTCCCCTCTCCCAGATTCCCAGCCAGGCCTCCCCACATCCAGGGCCTGTCCCCTCCCAAGAGCCCTGGCTTCAAATCCCACCTCCTCCTAGTCTCAGGGATAGACCTTACTTAGGTAGATGACTTCATCTCTCTAGGCCTCCTTCTCTCTAAACTCAGGATATTAAAAGTTTCTACCTTTTCCAATTGTTGAGAAAATTTCTTGAGAAGGTGTACATGGGCATTTTAGCTCTGTTCCTGTGCACAGTGGGTGTGCAATGCACATCGATGGCTGTGGTGGTGGTTGCTGGTTCTCCTGCTTTTAGTATTGTTACTATTGTTATTACTGGGGCTTCCCAGGTGGCTCAGTGGTAAAGGATCTGCCAGCCAGTGCAGGAGACTCAAGAGACACAAGTTCGAGCCTGGGGTTGGGAAGATCCCCTGGAGGAGGAAATGACAACCCACTCGGGTATTCTTGCCTGGGAAATCCCATAGACAGGGAAGCCTGGAGGGCTACAGTCCATGGGGTTGCAAAGAGTCGGAGACGACCTAAGTGACTTAGTACATTATTGCTACTATTACCCTCAAGCAAGAAAAAGTTGGGGAGGGTGATCCAGGAAGATGGAACAGAGGGGGTGAAAGTCCCGAAGGGTAATGGGACACGGCGTGTATGGTGCATCTGGGGAAGGGACCATCGAGGCCCCTCAGAACTTGTAAGAATGATCAAGGTCTGCAACATGATGAAAGATTGGTTTCCCCCAGGAACCAGGGCAAAATTCCCGTAAATCAGCCCTGCTAAACGGAGTCAGCAGAGTCGAGGACTCTTCTCAGTTTCCACCAAGCCACCTCCCAGGCCTCCCTCCTCAAAATAGCGCCCAGATTCCAGGGCTGGGAACCGTGAGGCCCTGCTGGCTCTGGAATGCAGGCAGGGCGGGGGACCTGAGACCCCTCCTCGCCTCCTGCCTCAGACGGAAGCCCCGACAGTCTCAGGCATAAGCACCCCGGGAGACCAATTTCTCTTCCACATCTGTCTCGTTCCCAGCAGCCAGCCCCCACTGGGCCCTGCTCCTCTCCTGCTCGAGAACGTTCCACAGTTGCCCACTGCCTGCCAACCACTGGCCAACTCTTCATGCTGACGACACTCGAGACCCTCCCCAGGCGTCCCCCTTTGCTTTTCCACTTCATTTCCTCAAGCCTCCTCCCTCTCACCACCCACACACCTCCTGCTTTAGCCACATCAGGTTCTCCAGTCTTCCCCCAAAGGCCTCCCAGTCTTTACACCTCCAGGCCACCTGCACAGGCCCTTCCCTCTGCCTTGTATTCCATTCTTTCACTTACGCTCTGGAGAACTCTCGCTAAGCCTTCCAGACCCACTCCCATGGTGCCTTCGCGGTGACCTCGGCCCAGAGTCAGCCTCCTCCTCCTGCACGCGCCTTCGCCTACTTCACGCACGCGAGGACAGGCACGCCTACAGCAGCACCCATGGAGACGCAGGATATCACAGCTAAAAGGGCCCGGAGGAATCTTCGAGTCCTAGGCCTACTTTTTAGCAACAGAATCTTTTGTTCAAACAAAATTTTTATACGGAATTCCAACAGATAGAATGGATAAACATAGCTTGGCCCTAGTCCCACATTAGTTGCAGCTCTTTGGGTCGTAAACTACAGAAACTCAACTCGAACTTGCTGAAGCAAAAATAGAAATGTATAGGCTCATACAACTGGAAAGAAAAAAAAATACAAGACATCAGGTATGGCTGGATCCAGGAGCTGAAAGGATGACTTTGGGAATCTGTTTTGTATTTTGGTTCTGTTTTCTGTAGGAGACTCGGGTTCCATCCCTGGTTCAGGAAGATCCCCTGGAGAAGGGACTGGGTGCCTACTCCAGTATTCTTGCTTGGAGAATTCCATGGACAGAGGAGCCTGGTGGGTGAAGGTCCATGGGGTCACAAAGAGTCAGACACAACTGAGCAGCTAGCACTGTCACTTTCTTTCCACTGGCTTCATTCTCAGACAGGCTTTTCTCCAAACCATGATCAAGAGTGGTCTCCAAAGCCTGATCTCCCATCCCCTGGCTCAGCCACTCCAAGGGAAAAAGAGTCTCATTCTGAAGTTCCAGCCAAGGTACCACGAGAAAGTTTTGTTGGTTCTCATTGGCCAGATGTGAGTCATGGGATTGGTGCAAACCACTCACTGTCAGGTCATTATGCTGATCCCACCAGCCCATCCTGTGTCACTGGCCACCATCTGGAGCCAGGGGGTGGTTAACCCCTTCAGAACCACATGAACTGATGACAAGGAGGGAGGAAAAAAGAATGTGGACAGGTTCCTCCAAAATGATACCCACCCCACGGAAACCTCAGCCATTCTCATCCGTCTGCCTTCCTTTTAGCCTGCAAGACATATTCTGAATCCTTAGGACTTCTGCAGGACAAGATTTGAAAATCATGGATCTAATATTATTTTACAGAAAAAACATTGAAGGCCCAGAGAGGGAAAGTGGCTCTCCAAAAGTCACACAGCACTTTCCAACCTCACAGTCCCAGTTCCTTGAAAGTGCCTATTGCGTCCCAGATGAATCTCCTCCCACTCTGGGTCTGTAGCGTCTCCATACCGGGTTTGACTGAAAGGATTTGTCAGTTGTCGGCTTTCTTGTCTAACTAAATTAATGTTTTACATTTCTCCACCAGTTTGCAAACTTTTTAAAAATTAATCCCATCATTTCAACAAGTGTAACAACTAAATTATCATCTTTACATGATTAAGGAGCCTGCCACATCTTCTCTTGGCAAACACTGCATGCACATAATTTTACTAAATGTAATAAACCAACCATAGAACTATTAATTTTGCCATGGTATTCATAACAATTAGAAACGCATGAACCTTAAAATGATAAAAACCGAATGGAATACTGAAATCACAGGAAATTCCCAATCCTCCCTCTGCAGACTGAAGACAATGTCATGAGATGCTGAATAAGGTCAAGAGACAGAAGTTGAAAGTCATCTGCCTCCTAGCTACATACACTGCAACACACTCAGCATGAGACAGACCAGGGTGAGAGCACTTGGCTAACTCAATGAGGCATTTCTCAAAATCTAGACATCTATGAGGAACAAGATGGCAGGAAAAATTCCCTTCCTTTTCAGAGCTCTAATAGTCTCCGGAAGTGTCCAGTCCTGGAATAGCTAGTACATGGCAAAGGATCCATAACCTCACTTCCCACACCCATGGCAGACATTATTAACTGATCACAGAACTCTTTCCTGCCAAGTGTAGATAGCTTAGAAACTCAGCACAATCACAGGATGATAGTGACTGTGATTTAGTCCAATCTTACTAGCTTACAGGGAGAAAAACTAGGCTGTGGAGAGGGAGATGACTTAGTCAAAGTCAGACAGATTCAGGCTGGAGTCTAAGGTAGAAGCTGGGATGATGTGGCTTTACTGCTAAAGGCCAGGAGGCTGACCTCTCACTGACAAACTGCCCCTCTTTCAACCTCCTAAAGAGAACGTCTGAGCTACAGGCCACTAGTGGATCAAATATCCCAATATCCCCTCTCTTTTTCCTCCTCCTGCAATTTTATCCAATTTACACTAACCCTTTTCTTCCCTGCATTACTGCTGGAAATCTCTTGGAGAACAATTTTGCAGTTTGTGTTTCAAAAGACTCATACATCAAATATGCTCTTGCTTGAAATTCCTAGAATTTATCCCAAGAACTTAAATATACAAATGTCCCCAAAGCATGTTCATCATGCTATGTTTTAAATAAAATGGAAATAGCCTAATAATTTAACTTATTGTTTCAAAAACATCTGGACTTCCCAGGTGGCTCAGTGGTAAGAATTTGCTTGCCAATCAAGGAGACACAAGAGACGCTGGTTTAAACCCTAGTTCAAGAAGAGCCCAAGAGTAGGAAATGGCAATCAAATTCAGTATTCTTGCCCAGGAAATTCCATGAACAGAGGGGCCTGGCAGGCTATAGTCCGTGGAGTCGAAAAGAGTTGGACATGACTGAACATGCACTTAAAATGAGATATTTGTTAACATAAAAAAAAAACTGATCATGGTATGTTTTTAGTGAGAGACACAACTTTTCAAACAGCATATGTTGCTTGGTGTCAATTCTATAAAGAATAAATAGCAAAACACACACACACACATATGCCCAAGGTTGCCATACACAGTTGCCCAGGTTGTGCACTGGACAACTACAGTCACTCAGAATGCAATATGAATGGTGCCCAGTGGAACTGGATGGTGCCCCATCCCTGCATATAACTTAAAAAAACATGATGGGCTGTTTACCGAAATGGTAATAGTGACTATTGTGGAGGGGTGATTTTTGTAATGTTTGTCGTCATTCTCTAGTATTTCTGTAATGAGCACGGTTCACTTGTGTAAAAAAATTAATTTTTCATAGTGCTTTCCTGCTGTGACCCACTTGTGACCTGTGCTGGCTTACTGCACTACACGCCCTGGCTGGCTCTGATGCCTGTGTATGTGTGACAGTAGTCAATACGCACGGGAGGACCCACAGGGGCCAGGCATTGTGCCAGGATGCATCTCGGCCCTCTCGAATTTCAGATCCGATGGAAGGGACAGACATCGAGCAAATCCTGCAAACCACTGTGGGCCAGAGCTGTTGAGGGGTGCAGAGCACCCTGCCCAGCTGTGCAGAGCCAGGCTCTCCAGGGAGGCACCCGTGGGGGTGTTCTGTAAGGCGCGTTACAGGGCCACCGGACCAAGCACCTAGGGGCACATACTGAGCCTTATCAGACTTCTCAGACCACAGAACTCAGACACCTTCCAACAGAGCCTGGGGCTGGCCAGCTTCTAACACGACACCGAGCCTGGCACCTGGGATTCTCCATAACACTCAGTTAAATACCTCAGAGCTGGGACTTCCCTGGCGGTCCAGTGGCTAAGACTCTGAGCTCCCAAAGCAGGAAGGCCCGGGCTCAATTCCTGGTCAGGGAACTAGACCCCACATACTCAGACTAAGAGGTCACGTGACTCAACTAAAGATCCCGCGTCCTGCAACGAAGATGGAAGATCCCGCGTGCTACAACCAAGACTCCAGCCAAATGGAAAGGAAAAAACCCTCAGAGCTCTGAAGCCAGCAGAACTGGGTGTAAATCCAGACAATGACTGAACCTCAGTTTCCTCATCTGTGAATTGGGTAGAACCATGGTTCCTTACTCCTAAGGATTCAGTGAAGTAAAACAGGCACCGTATAATGAACGCAGGGCTTGGAGCAAGCGTTCCATGGACGTTCCATTTATTATTTATTGTTAACATTACTATATCAGGGCCTCGGCTGATGAAAGCATCAGACATCAGGTCCACCCTGTTCTTCAAGACAGGGTTGGAAGGGGATCAGAAAGAAAGCGTTTTCCCAACCTGGCTATGGACAGAGGGCTGGGTAGCTGCTGGCAGGAGATGTGACCTAGATATTTTCAAGGTTCACCTCCCTTTGTCCCCCCTTCCCACCTGTCCAGTCTCCAGGCGTTCTGCCCCAGACATTTTTCCCCTTAGATGGCAGCTCGTTTCCTAAGAGGAAATTGCCGTCTGTGTGTCTGTGACCCCCACCCTTCAAGAAGAATTGAGGTGACCTGAACAGGTCTGAGAACTGGCGTCTCCCTATCTGGCCCCGTATGCCTCTTTGTCAGCCAAGAATCTCTCGTTTTCCTCCCTAGAATGCATCACAAGGCCGGACCCAAAGGAAAGGAGCTGGACTCGGTGTCAGAATTCCTGGCTTTCAACCTGGCTCTGCTATAAAATGACAGGCAAGTCCTCTCATCTCTGAGTCTGCCTTTCTGATACTGCACTGGTCTTGGCTCAGACAACCCCAGCATTGGCTACTCCCACCTCCCAGCCTGGAGAGATTTCCCTTTCAGGCCCCCCGTGCCTTTGCAAAGGCCACCACACCTTCCAAAGAACGCTTTCCCCAGGCAAGGTTGTCTCCTCCACCCCCAAACAAGATTCCACCCACCTTTGCCTGAGAATCACCCCTAAACAACCTTATGCTCCCAGATGAAGAGCCCCAACATCTAAGGGGTGGCCATCCCCTCTAAGACCATCTCTGCATGGGTGGGCAAGCAACACTCCTAGGCTGGGTCTCCAGACCCCTGGGATTACATGTAGTTGGGCAAGTCCTCTGTGCCTGAGACCGCCTCTTCCGAGGGCTCTGTTGACCAGCAGGCTGGAGTCATTCCATCCTTCAGAGAACATATACTCGGTCTGAAAGATGCACTAAGGTGCGGGTCAGGGGCAAGGGTGCAAAATCCGGTAAAGCCCGGCCCAGTGTCCAAGGAGCTCCCCGCCTGGGGCAGGAGGACAGGAAAGCAGACCATTCCAACACATTGTGGCTTTCCAGGCAGAAAGGGCGCAGCGGAGAGGCGGAAGCACAGAAGTGGTGGGAAGGTGGAGGTGGCTTGGTCGTGAGGGTGGACAGGTGGGGGCGGGGGCTGTGGAAGAGGCGGGTGCTGATGGTCTAGATGCTGCTGCTCCTGAGAAACCAGAAGAAGGATCTGAAGCAGGGAGTGAACTGCATTTCGCAGCGGTGCCTCTGGGTGCCGCGGGGAAGACGGGCTGCGGGGGACGGAGAAGGACCAGGCAGACCAATGTAGAGGGAGAAGGCAGAGGCCTCGAAGGGCTGGCGGCAATGGGGGTATGGAGAGGCATATGGACTCAGGGGAGACTCGGAAGGTAAACTCTCTAGGCCTTGGGGATAGCTGTTAGGGTCTGGGGGTGACGGGAGGAAGGAGTCCTGGGCAGGCTCTAGGACTCTCTATTCAGGAGACAAGCAGCGACCCCCAGAGGAGGTGGAGGAGGGAAGGGAGGGCACGGCGGGCTCAGTTCGGAGTGCGTTGAGCTCCAGACGTCAGCTGTCCACAGCTAAACACAGCAGACGCTCCAGAGCAAACAAGAAGACGCTGACATCATCGACATCAGATGACTCAGTAGATGAAGGAGGGGCACATGGGAGAGGAAACTGGGACGGGGGTCCATGACGACTCTGGAACCTGGGTATCTAAGCCCCCAAGACTGGCCAGGAGGCCTCGCTTTCAACCAGAGGCCTTGGCTCACCTGGGCTGAGTTGGGTTGCCTGTGTCACGGGTGAGTCCCTTTAATCCTCTGAGCCTCCTGGGGCTGCTAGGAGGATCAGAAATAAAATGGGGAGTGTGTGAGAGCGAAAAAGAAACTTTCTCAGGGGCGTCTTGGAAAACGCTGAGTGAATCATGCTGGGTACGGTTATCAGTGTTGTCAATGACCCCCTCCCAGGTGCCAGGCCTGTGCCCACCCAGCTGGGCTGCAGCCCAGCGGCCCCCCAGTGCCCCAGCACCCTTGGCTTTGCTCCATGGAGAACCTCCACAGCCTCCCCGATGACGACGCTCCCCAGAGACGCCAGAGCCTCCATTTGCGAGGAACTGGAGGAAAATCAATGTGAACAATGTAGTCAAAACAGTGTCGGCAGGCGTCGGGCCGGCCGGAGTGAACATTACCGGGGACTCCATCGTGCCCCTTATCTGGCAGTTTGTTCTCGAAAGGGAGCTCTAGCCTCGCTGCGAACCCAATAAGTCTTTCAGTTTGACTTGAAACCCTACATTTTTCCTCTTTAGAAAAATGTCACCGACATTCTTCTGTTTCATTACTCTTGGTCTCCGAGGCTCTGGCCACAGGGAAATTGTTAGCGGAGGGAGGCGGCCTGCAACCGCTGGCCACCGCGGGATCTGGCCCCAGCTGGCGGGCCGGTCCCTGCTGGACGCAGGCCTCTTCACCCTGACTATCACCCTGCTCGGGCTGGCAACCCTCACCCAGCCGTAGAGCCCCACTCTACTCCCACCTCCCTGTGATAAGCCCAGCCGAAGCCCCCCAGAAGCCTGGGCCTTCGGGCCAGNAGACGAGAAGCAGGGGGAGGTGGAGCCTGGCAAAGCTGAACCTCCATTCCAGCCCTGCCTGGTCCCAGGGGCCAAGATATGTTAACCAACCCCATGGTTGATGCTGGGCACACATCAGCTGAGGAAAGAGGAGCTTACAAGTAGTGTTACTCCCAAAATGCAAACTCCCAACCCCAAAGCCCCCAGTCTTGGCTTGCATACTCCCAGAGACAGGGGGATCAGTCTCTAGCCCAGGCAGCCCTGCTGGAACAGGCTGTGGGGATGGGCTCCTTCCCACCAACGGAGGCCTACCTCCCTGCACTCCCCTTTGGGCCTTGTGGACACAAGACAGGGACCTGTGTCCCCCTGACCACCTCCAGCTCCATCCACATCCGTGCTGGTCCTTAGAGAACAGAGCTGGTAGGACCACTGGAAGCTATGAGTGTGTTCAGGAAGGGATGGATCACTGTCAGGGAGGACATCTGTCATCACTCAGGGGTGGCGGTAACGGAGGTCACATGGTGGGAGTGTGAGCAGAATAGAGCTTCTGAGCCTCAGTCGCCACAATTTGGCTGAAATTTTAGCAGAATCATGCCTACGTGGTCACAGTAGGACATGGGAACAGCCCACCAAGGGGGTCCTGACCTCCACCTCACCCCTAAATAGGAACAACTCCCAAAATAAATGCTTTGGAGTCATGAAGACCTAGAGTTTGAGTCCCTTCTAAGGGACACACACTTCCTGTGTGACCTCAGGCAAGTTACCGACCCTCTCTGAGCAGTCAGTGCCAAAATGACATGCATGTGCTTGTGGCCTCCAGCAGCTTTTCCAAACTTCACCTGTTTGTGTATCTCCAGGTTAATTTCTGCCCTCTCCCGCCTTCCTATCTGAGGTGACCTGCTTAGTATTTTTTTCTCTAAATTGATCTCCTCCTTCTGCAGAAATAAACATTTTTAAAGACACTTTCAATCACCACCTTAAATGGGAAATGAACATTAGATGCCGTAAGTCAAATGGTACCCTAAAAATGAAAAAAAAAAACAATGCTGGTGAGTTAGAGACAAACCGTACTGCCCTCTCCATCCTCCCCCTCAACAAGGCTTTTCAAAGAGAGATTAGCAAAGCTTAGAAAGAAGTGTTAAAGACGCATTAGCACCCAACGGGGACTCTCTCTGGTGTTAAGGGCGGGTTGCAGGAAACCACTTTCTCATCACCGGTTTGGGAAGCAGCTGCACCCCTCCTGGCCAGGGCAGGTGGTCCAGCCTTTGGAGGCCCTGGGGTCCTGACCTACAGAGGCAGAGAGCAGCTGATCTAAGGGGTCACAATAATGGCTTTTTGCCCCAACCTCCCCCTCCCAACAGTCCAAGCAGGGGCAGAAGGTCCCCAAACTGCAGAAATCAAGAATGACTTCCTGGGGACAGTGGGGATGAGTCACCCTATGGACGGCTACCGGCCACACAGGCACTGGCCACCAGTCAGCACGGCTACAGCCCCGCTCCAGGAGAACAAGTGGGCAGTGGAGGCTCTGGATAGGGGCAAGCCTGGGGGACCGCGGGGGGGTGCCCCGTCCTTCAGAGGGAACCTGGCAAGCACCTCCCATCCCCCACCCTCCACCTAGGCACTCACTGGGGCTTGGGTTATCTAGCTCTTTTGTTAACAGGATGTGTGTCTCTCATTCCTCTTTGAAACTCAATTCTCTCCCCCTCAGTTTCCCCTCTGTACAGAACCAATTTACCCGTCAGGCATGGTAGTGATCTCGGGTGGTCTCGGCCTGAAACGGCACGGAGCGGGGCTTGGGTTCCCAGCCAGAGGCTGAGGCCAGGTCAAGGCGGTAAAAGCACCAGATCCTAGCCAGGAGACCAGGGGTCAGTGACTAAGGCCCTGGCCCTTCGACTTTGTGGACAAGAATTCTCACCAAGACGGAAAGGACTGAAACAAGTCAAGTGTTTCTAAAGAGGGAAAAAGAGTTCAGTGCGTGTGGATGGACACGCACGGGCGGACTCAGAGAATTCCTGAGTCGCACCTTCATGGTGGTTTGAATTATTTTATGGGGTATTTCTTCCGGGTTTTCCTTGGCCAATCATTTTGATTGGCCTGGTTCACAGTCCGTATTTGGTATAGCTCACAATCCCCCCAAGTCAAGATGGATTTTACCACAAAGGCATCTGGGTAGAACATCCCTTGACCTAACTCCCCTTTGGCCTCCAAGAGCCCTTTTCTGCGCACGTGTGGTGGGGGAGGTCCCCTGACTTCCGGAAAAGAAATATGTGGTTTGTGCAGGGCCCACTCTCCTCGCCTTAATTGTCCTGCTATTCTCCGCTTGGAATTTCGATCCACAGGGAATGATTCTCCAATCGCTTTACCCTGGGGGGAGGGAAGGGGGCCATCTACCTCCCGTCTCAATAGTCCCCGAGCCTCCGGCCCACAACAGTTTTCGGGTTTCGTTTTTCTCATTTCAAAAACCATTTAAAAAAAAATTTTTTTTTTAATCCAAAGGGGGAAGGAGGCTTTCTGAAGATCATATTTTAATATCTAAAATTAATATTTTCATCTTTAGACCCACAATCATTATGTAATTTTTAATTTTTTCAACAGAGGAAGAGGCCCACGAATAATAATAATAATGTGGCCTCTGTAAAATGAGGAGGAATAAAAGCACCTGCCTGGAAAGCCTTTGGCCAGAGACCCGGCACCTGGGATGATCCAGCAAGCCCCTTCTGTTGCTCTTCTCATCGGTGCTGTTCTTAGAGCGGTGAGCGCTCTGGTAGAGACAGGCTGCGGGCTGTTCCGGGCTCTGTCCCCACTCTGTGTGACCGTGGGAAGCTGTCCCTGGGCTGGCCTCAGTTTCCCCCGGTGCTCAGTGCGGGTCCTGAAGTCTGGCATCCTCTTTGTGCTTCTGCACTGCCTTTCCACCTGGGGAAGTGAGCAGCCCCAGCCCCACCCCACCCCTGGGGGAGGCAGACCAGCTGGCAGCAGCAGCGGGACGGCCCACTCTTCAAAATCGTCTCGTCCCCCCAGCCAGGTAAATATTACAGGTTCAGACAATTATTGCGGCTTCTTTTTTTTGTTGTTGTTTATTTTTTTTAATTCCCGGATGTTTGACTTGGCTAGGGCCCAGGGCCTGGTGTTTTCTACCTGGGCCACCATCTCTGATTCCCGCTCCCGTCATCAGAGCTCCCTATAGGAATGGATCAAGCATCTTCCAGGGGGCTGGTGGGCACAGTCTGGGCTGGGAGAGGCTCCTGATGGAGTCTACAGAGTGTAACCAAGGTGAGCACTCCCCGAGCACCCACTCTGTGCCCGATGCTGTTCCAGGCCCTGGGATTCGGCTGTGACGAGCAGAGGCATCTCTGAGGTGGGGTGGACGTGAGGGGGCTTCCTCCACTCTCAAGGCAGAGAGTAAGGCAGATATAGAGCAAGCAAAGTGCTCCCCCTCGTGAGAGGGGGGCTGGGGAGAGCAGGGGAAGAGGAACAAGGAAACGCCTAAGAAGACAAGTGCAGATGAGTCTGCAAAGGTCCCCCCTAAAAGCAAGTGATGGTTAAACGTCACTGATGAATGCACAGCTGTCAGCTAGGAGGACGGGGAAGGAAGGGCACCCAAGGCCAGTGGAACAGAATGTGCGAAGATTAAGGTGCTTTCCAGCCCAGTGAGGGAGGTGCTTTCCAGCCCATTCTCCAGATGAGGAAACAGGCTCAGAGAGGTCACATAGCTGGTGATCGGCAGAGGCAGGACTTGTACTTAGGGCTGCCTGGTTCCAAAGCTGGTTGGTAACCACTAGGCTATGGTCTTCCCCTCCCCACAACATCCTCCACCCTTCCAACTTCCCCATCCTCAACCAGCCTCACTGGAGGAAAAGGTCAGAACCCAGATCACCTACTGGGACTGGTTTTAGGGTCTCCAGAAAGGCCATTCCCTCTGTGTAAAAGCATCAGCCGGCTCCTCAAATGCCTCTAGCAGGGTCATGAGGCCCATCGCCTATAAAGTATGACACTCCCACCCCGAGGGGTCCAGAGAGAACTCAGGTGGGAAAACTGAGGCTCAGGCCGCTGAAGGCTTTGCCCAAGCTCACCCAATGTCCGGAGACAGAGATGTGGAGTCCCAGGGCCCAGAGCCCTGAGCCCCAGCCCTGTCCACGGGCAGGACACCCCCCTCCCCAGCCCTCGGTTCGGGCCCCAGCCCCCTCCTTTCCCCCAGGACAATAGGGCCTTTCACAGCCAGACAAAGGGAAAAAGTTTAAAAGGCGAGAATTATGTTTCCACCAAGGCAAAGGGGATGGGGCGGGGGAGCGGGGGAGCTGGGCCTGGGGAGGAGCTGCGGCGGCCGCAGAAACGGACCGGTGTGTATTTATTCATGTCTGACACAACACAATTTGATTTTCCACATAAAAGATCAAATAATATTTCAGTTACAGTTAATTACACACCCCAAAAGCACATCAAAGGACGGTCCGCGTCCGCCCGGCCCTTGCTTCGCCGCACCGCGTGCGCCCAGATTTCACGCCTGGCTTCGAGGCGGCTGCAGCACAGAAGCTCTGCAGTTCACGCCCACATGGGCCTTTGAGGCTGGGCTGGGGGTCTCCAAGGTGCCTCCTGGGCCCTCAGGCCCCTTGCTGGGCTCCCAGGACTGTCCAGTGCCCAACTGATGCCCGGCCTCCCCACCAAAATAGTAGCCCTGGGGCAAGTGCTTTTATAAGGCCCACTCTCCCACAGAAGAGAAATACCCAGTGACACCAGCACTCCCCCTGCAGGCTGGGGAAGGGAGCAAAGTGGGCCCATTATCCCCATTTGTTAGATGAGGAAACTGAGGCCCAGAAAGATGAAGTGATTCACCCAAGCTCACGCAGCCTGAAAAAGTGGAGCAGGGATTTTAGGTGAGCTGGATGACTCCAAAGAACCTCCCTCTCCCCGTGTATCACACCTTGCTGGAAAAGAGTCATGGAAAAGGAATTGGTTTAACATCAATCACATCAACAGAGTCATCCTTTTCTCAGGAAGCCCTGCTGACTGGCCAGCCACAGTAAAAACCCCTTTGGGGTGTGAGAGCAAGGCTGAAGTGGGGACACTTAGGAAGTGTGACCTTGGGGGACCGTTAACCCTCCCAGAGTCTTAGCTCACCCTGTGATGCTTCTCGAAACACTCACTGTGCACATGGTGGAGAAAATTCTGGAAAGACCAAGTCTGAGAATCCCAGGGTCTTAGAATATTGAAGGTGACAGAATCTTAAAATCAGGAATTTCAAGAACAAGAAGAGACATCCAACTCCAGAGCTATTGTGAAGCCCACAGTGGTTGTGTGCTCAGCTCAAGATCACACAGCAGGCAAGGTTGGGCTTCCTGGCACCACAGATGCAGTTTGGGGTGGTGGTCAGTGCACCCTAGAACCTGGACAGATCTGCATTCTGCCAGAATCTCCCATCGGAGTCCCTGCCTTTAGGAAGGGCCTTTGAAATACCTGCAGAGGCCTGTCCCTGGCTCCTCCCCGAGGTGAGAGCTTGCTGGGAGCAGTACCTGGGGGAGCAGGGTGCAGAGACCAGAGCTGGGGGCACCCAGAGCAGGGGAACCTAGATTTGCTCAGATGGCAGCTCTGTCAGAGGGAGGGAAGACCCCCAAATGCAGTTCCTTCTCCAGATCCTAAAAGAGCCCTGGGCCTGGAGGTGGAAGCAGGGTCTTGCCAGGCCAGCCACTTCCCCTCTCTGAGCCTGTTTCCCTTCTGCAAACTCAGGCCCATGGGAGGCTCAGAGGATGATGGCTCACTCATGAAGGTTCCTGGCTATGGGCACTGGGGTGGGGGTAATGGGGGTGCAGAAGGGCTGGCGGGGGGCCAGGCAGAGAGCAGGGGCAGGGGAAGGGCAGGAGCTATTCTGGGCCCCTCTCCCTCCCTGCACCCATGCACCCATGCTCAGATGGCAAACGACCATCCTGTTTGCCAGGCAAAGATGTTTCCTGTGCTGGCCGCAGCCAGGCTGAACCTGCCTGGTGCCCACCGCAGGCTCTTCCCAGAAGCCTCTGCTTTGCGGCCACCTTGGGACCAAGCCCCGCACAGCCTGCCTGGCTCCCGCTGCGCCCCTCAACCGTTCCATCCCCCCAGGCTCAGTTCCCTTGTGCCCCAACCAGAGTCAGAACACCCAGACCTCACGAGGCTGGGATGCTCAATAAATAACATCAACCAAGTAAGGCCTGGCACATGGTAGGTTCATGCTTCAAATCAGTGGCTTGACTGTCGATATGTCTCACACTTGCTGGCACATAGCAAGCCTTAGACGCAAGGGAGTATTAGAGCAACGGTGGATGACAGTGGCCCCATGGCCCTATTTACGCTCCCATCCTCGGCGTGGAGCACACGCTTCTGTGAACAGCGGGTGCCTTTGGGGTGTGTGCTGACCTTTTCCCTCGTCACCTTGTCACTGTTTGTTTGTTTCCTTGAAGGCAGGGCTGTGTTTTATTTACCTTTGTGCTTTGCAAATATTCACGAGTATTTATTGGATGGATGGTGGGTGGAAGGATGCATGGATGGATGGATGGATGGATGGGAGAGCAGGTGGAAAGGGAGCTGGAAAGAAAATGAGTGGGTGACATTTTGTGGTACTACATTTATCTGTAGCTGGATCTTTTACAACAAGAATATGTTACTTTTTTAATCAATTTTTTATTTGAAGAAAAGATGCAAATAAATTTGTGGGGTTCACTCCAAACCTTCTAAATTAAATTTTCAAACAAACAAACAGAAAGAATGAGTGGATGAGTGAATGGCTGAGTGGATAAATAAAAAGAAACCAAGGGTGAAAAAGCACTCTTTGGCTAGAGGACTCAGGAGTCCTAGATTCAAGTTTGCCCCCTCAGCTTATTCTGCTGTGTAGCCTTGGGCTGTGAAGTCACCCTCTCTGAGACTGTTTCCTCATTTATCAAAGGAACCTGGCGACTCTGGTCCGGCAGCTCCCTGGGAGGTCCAGAAGATTCCTTGTGAGGCTGGTGGAAATTCCTTCCTAAACTGTAAAGTGCTCTGCCCTGGGCAGGTGGTGGCCAGTCCTGAGTCTCCTGGGGAGGCAGGCAAGAAAATGAGGCCTGGGGTGGTGTAGCCTGGCAGGTGATGGAGGTCCTGAGGCCCGACACCCTGGTGGGGTCTAATCCCGCGTGGCTTCACTCATGGGCAGAAGCTCTCACTCTAGTAAAATTTTATGGCCTCTGAGAACAGGCAGAGAGCTGCCAGCAGCAACTCGCTGGAAATTTATGACTGGCCTCCTCCCTCCTGGCCCGCCCTTCCTCAGCCCAGCTCTCACCAAAACTGAAGGCTCTGGGCTTAGCCACAGGGACCTGAGCCCCTCAGTGGGATAGGGGAAGAGGGGCTGAATTAGGAGAGGCTAAAACACTGTGGTCAAAGGCAGGACAGAGGCAAGCTGAAAGACCTGGATCTGAGGAGCACTTACTTGTCAAGATTGTGCAAAAGACTGTCACACCCTACATGAGGTCACGAAACAAACAGGCTCGTATCTAAATCCCTGTGGAAAAAACAAGAATGTGGCCACAGCAGCCACAAGTGTCTCTTATAGTCCCTGAATACATCTTTTCCCCCCACCCCAGGACCTTTGCACATGCTGTTTCCTCTGCCAGGACACCTTCTCCCCAAACTATGATTTGTGCGGTTAGCCAGAAGGCACGTGTAGAGCTGACACGGGTAGGCACACGTGTGCAGATGCTCACGTGAATGCGTGGATTTCTGATGCCTGCGGCATGTCTCATGAACAGGAAAACCAGAAGGCTAGGTGGTGGGGTGCATGCCTGTGTGGCAAGTGCTGGGTGTGGCCCCAGGTGGGAGGGAAAGGGGGCAGCACCCGCATTTCTAGGGGGTGACAGGTCCCCAGCACTGCATGGCCTATTTGTGAGTGAGCCCATTAACCTAACATCAGGGTTACTCATTTAATCTACGTTTCATAGAGGCAGAAACCTAGGCATCCAAGATCTGGCCGGGGGATCTGAACCCTGACTGTAGAGGGGTGCAGCACCCCCATCCAAAGCTGAATGGGCTAAGGAAGAGTTCTCAGGGGCTCCAGCCCCCCATCACTGCCAGTGTGGAGGCTACATGGAGAACAAGCAGGGAGTGAGGGGACCGCTGGGGACCAGGCTGCCGGTGGGGAGGGGATGAGAAGGACCAGACTAAGAGAGCCTGGGAGGGGGCGGGCAGGGCTGTGGGGCGGCCCCTTCCCAGGTCAGGCTGGGAACCCGCTTCCCCCGCCAGCCCTGCCGCGCTCTGGCTTCGAGGTGGCGCTCTGGTGGCGTGGGGCCGCCGTGGTCAGGACCCGTCAGGCTGATTTACGGGCCCTCCCCGCCCGCCACGCACTGGCAATCAGCTGCAGCCGCCAGATCTATTATTGATGAACTTTCTGAGCCCCGCTAATTAACTGCACGTACCCCCGGCAGTAGCCGGCTAAAATACCGGCCTGGAGGCTCCAGCAAAGTCACGGGCACCGCCCTCGGGCCCAATGGGGCCCAAGGCAGAGAGTGGACAGGGGGCCCCCCAAAGAAATCTCAGCTAGCTCAGACTCAGCCCCCAACTCCCAGGCCCCCGCCAGGCTTACACCAGGACCCCTGGCAACCTGCTGTGTGACCTGGGGCCAGCCACTTAATCTCTCTGATCCTCAGGCTCAGATCACCTACAGCAGGCAGCAGGGGACTGGAGCTGAGCCTACTGCAGATGGAAGGGGTATGAAGGCTCCTGTCAGTCCTTTGAGAAAAAAAGACAAAAAGACTGAANCCAACTCCCAGGCCCCCGCCAGGCTTACACCAGGACCCCTGGCAACCTGCTGTGTGACCTGGGGCCAGCCACTTAATCTCTCTGATCCTCAGGCTCAGATCACCTACAGCAGGCAGCAGGGGACTGGAGCTGAGCCTACTGCAGATGGAAGGGGTATGAAGGCTCCTGTCAGTCCTTTGAGAAAAAAAGACAAAAAGACTGAAAGCACCATAATTAAGGGCACAGCTTTGGAGCCATACAGACCTGGGTGCAATCCTGGCTCTGCCGCTTGCCAGCTGTGTGACCTTGAGCACGTTCCTTCCCTGAGACTCAGTTTCCAGATCTGTAAAATGGGTGGCAGCAGTCCCTGCCTGTGGGCTGTTGGAAGGAGTTAACAGCTGGGGGCTGTGTGACAGCTCAAACACAGATGAGTAGACAGTCGGCACTCGGTCATGCTCCTTTCCCTCTGTCCTGAAAAACAGGCACGTCTGGCCTCTTGCCAATAACAGCCGCCCCGGGGGCTCCCAGCTCCCCCCTCCCTCTTGAGAACACCTGTGCAGATCCCCTTCCCGGCCCCATGGAATGAAAATTATGTAAAGAGGCCCACACTTCTCCCTTGCAGACAAAGACTGAAAAGTAAAAATTCCACACTGTCCCAGGAGGCTGCTGGAGGTTCAGGAAAGACCCCAACCGAGACCTCTCCTCCCCCAGGGCATGGGGGCTGGGCCTTCGGGACCCCAGCTCACCCTCACAGCTGGTGGAGAGCCAGGCGAAATGGTCCAGGGTGGGGAATCCCCATTTGTCGGAAGAGAAAAGTGAGGCCCTGAGACCGGAGCCAGTGGCCCCCAGTCTGGCGCCCGAGACCCAGAGTTGCCCCCTGGAGTGTGAAGTAAGGACGCTGAGGAGTCGCAGGGGTGGCCAGGAGGGAGCTGAAACGTGCTCGCCTTCCTGGGGACTGGACTGTGGAGTCAGATGCCGCAGAGTGGGCTGGGGGCTATTCACAGACAGCGAGGCAAACACCACTGAAGGGCAGGACGATACCAGCCCTCGTGGTCATTTTCCAGCCCTCCTGATAACGGCACAGAAAACCACACCCAGAGGCTGCTGGGTCTTAAACATCTAACGGAGGGACTTGTCAACCTGGGCCCTGAGGACAAACCCCACCCCCGCCCGCTGCCGGCCAGCTAGTCTGAAATGCGCTTGCACTTCTAACTCAGGACTGAGTTTTCACTTCCGGCAAGTCGTCAATTCAAAGCAGTGTTAGAAAGTTTCGAACTGAAATGAAAAGCAAGTCCCTTCAAATACACACGAAGTAAGAACCAGTGCAGACGCAGTGGCGGAGCCGGCGCCCAGGGGAAGCACGTGAGGCAGCTGGGGAAGCCTGTTTCTTCCCAGCTCAGTAGATGGGCAGCTTCTGGGCCTGCCCCTCCCCCGGAGGGCGCCCACACCCAGCCCGTTCACCAGCCACCAGCTAACAGGTAATTCGTACCAGCCACGTGCCCCGTGCTGGGCTGGCTGCTCGACACTCTGCAAACAGGCGAGGCCCTGCCCTCTGGACCTTACAGTCCAGCAGAGAAACCAGTGCATCAGATCCTCGTGGATGGTGATGAATGTCCTGAGGACCCCAAGCTGTGCTAGAGAAAAGCAAAGGGTGGGTGGGACGTGGCGGGAGGATGGACAGGAAGGCTTGCCATACTTAAGGGGGACCGAAAGGACGAGAAGGTGCAGGTTATGCTGAGAGCAGAGGAAACAGCAGATACAAAGGCCCTGAGGCAGGCAAAACCACCACCACCCTCTCCCCTGGAAGAATTGATGGGGGGAGGGGATGGGGCAGTGAGAGATAAGGTAGGCGGGTCCCAGCCCACTCAGGAACTGGAAGTTTTCAGAGAAGATTTGGGGCTTTGTTCTGGGTATTATTTGGGCTTCCCTGGTGGCTCAGACAGTAAAGAATCTGTCTGAAGTTTGATCAGGAGACCTGGGTTCGATCCCTGGTTCTGGAAGATCCCCTGGAGGAGGGCATGGCAACCCACTCCAGTATTCCTGCCTGGAGAATCCCATGGACAGANGTATTATTTGGGCTTCCCTGGTGGCTCAGACAGTAAAGAATCTGTCTGAAGTTTGATCAGGAGACCTGGGTTCGATCCCTGGTTCTGGAAGATCCCCTGGAGGAGGGCATGGCAACCCACTCCAGTATTCCTGCCTGGAGAATCCCATGGACAGAGGAGCCTGGTGGGCTACAGTCCACTGGGTTGCAGAGAGTCAGACACAACTGAGTGACCGACATTTCACTTCGCTTCTGGGTATAATGGGGAGCCCCTGGGTTGTTTTCATTTTGTTTTGTTTTCTTAATCGGGAGAGTGCTTGCTCCCGTTTGAGTTTTAAGCAGAGCCCCTAGCCAGTGTTCGGATCATGGACTTGCAGGGGCCACCGTGGAGGAAGGGAGGTCGAGGTGAGGGGGCTTGGTCTGTGGGGGTGGGGGGTGCCAGCGGGTGCCAGAAAGCAGTCAGACCTGAGGGTGATACTGGAGGAAGGAGCAGCGGGGTTGGGTGACTTGTGTATGCAGTTGACAGGCATTTATTAAGCACCTACTGTGTACCAGACCTCAGGCTGGGCACCAAGGAAACCTCAGTGAGCGACACTGAGAAGGGATCTGGTCCTTGTGGGGCTGGCTGTCGGGGGAGGGGGAGGCATCACACGATACGCCCACAGCTGTGAGTGCCACACGTGCACAAGCCCCCCGGCACACACGCACACAGGCACGTGCACCCCAGGCGCCCGTGTGCACACGCCTGGCCCCCCTCACCGTGCACACACGCACGCGGTCCTCGGCTTCACCGGTAAAAATAATCTCAGTGATTACGCTGCCTCGGGCTGACGCTGGCAGGGAATAATTGAGATCCCCTTGCTCCTGCTTTACCAGGTGATTCATTGAGAACGCACTTCGCCCTCGCCTCGGCCCCGCTGAACGCCGTGAGCACTAAGAATACTTTCTTTTATTGTAGCGAATGACATTTGAATTCATTTCCTTCCCCATTATGCACCGAGATGGCAGAGACGGAGGGGCTATTACCTGCCCGCCTTTATGTCACGTGACAGAAATCCGCCAGGGCTCGCCGCTGTCCATGCCTCTGCGGCCCCCTGACCCCAGGCCTCCCGGCTAACAGGTGCCAGCACCCCTCTGTGGGTCATGTCCCCGTGAGGCCGTGCAGCTGCAGAGGGCTGTGAGCCGGTGGCCTCAGTTTCTTCATCTGCTCGATGGGGGTGAAAAGGATGAGCTGAATGACCTTCAAAGAGTTTTTCAACCCTGCCATGTGTGATCTGCAGCTCCGATGAGGTTGGTCTCCTCCTAAGCCTTCTCTATTTAGGGGTGAGGGTTGTCTCCGTTGAGGTTTGAGAGAGGGATTCCTCCCTGTATGAGACTCCCCTCAGACCCTGAAGGGGCTCCCTGGAGCCCCTCCAGCCTCCCCAGGGGGTACAGATGGGAGGAATAGAGCAGAGTTCCAGGCCCCACTCTGTTCCCTTCCCAAAATGGGCCCATCCTTCTTTTTCTTTTTCTTTATTGTTAATTGGAGGATATTTGTTTTACAATATTGTGTTGGTTTCTGCCGAACATCAACCTGAATCAGGCATAGGTATCCCGCCCCCTCTAGGCTGTCACCAAGCAGCGGTTTGAGCTTCCTGAGTCGTATGGCAGATCCCTACTGGTATCTAATTTTTACACATGGTAGTGCATATGTTTCCCTGCCACTCTCTCAGTTCATCCAACCGTCTCCTTCCCCTACTGTGTCCACAAGTCTAGGCAGTCCTTCTTCTCCGATCTCTGGGGTCCTGGGAGAGTTTTCTGGAACCACCACATCATGGCTAAGTAGAAAAAAAATCAGAGGAACAACCAAGCAAGGCAGAATGGGAGGAAGGGGGAGCAGGAGAGGAAATGTGTGTTTCTGCAAGGACATGCGGTGGAGTCAGCGCTGGCACTCAGTGTGTCAAGGCCTGAATTTCCTGGTTCCTAGAGCGAAACCAGTCCATCCCACTGCAACCCACTAACACAGGCTCTGGCGCTGCTGAAACCTGACAGACGAGCTGGAGAGCTGTCTCCTTCTCCCGCTCCGGGAGTGGGAAGGGCGCCCAGGGCTGGAGGGACGGGTCGAGGGTGGCCACTGGAACCCTGACTGGGAGGGTGGGTATCACCCTAAACACACTGTCTGCGCCAGGGACCCAGAATTCCAGGAACAGCTAGGGGATGTCCACAGAGGTACCCAGGTGTCCCCCTATCACAGGCGGCCAGCTGGGTGGTCTCTGATGTCTGGGATTCTTCCTGCAGGCAGCCTGGCATTCTGGACCCAGCCACATGCACAGAGGTGACCCTCGGGCTTCCTCAAGTGCCTCTCCAACCCCGAATCACTTCCCATTCCACCCTGGCACTCAGCCTCAGCTCAAACTGTTGCACTATAATCAATGATGCCGCTTCTGTGACCCTGTCACCGAGGACCTGCAGGCTCGCTGGGGGTCATCATGGAGCCACTGTGTGGGCAGTGGAGGGCCTGGGAGGTTTCCCGCCCTGTTACAAACGGGGGCCAGTTTCTGACACTGTTGTAAATCGTCCAAAGGCCCTTGAGGATTTTCTACGAAGGCCCCATGAGGGGACCCACATGCCGTCGAGTTAAACCTGAGTTGGATGAGACACCACTGCAGTTTATTCAAACTGCAAGATGGGAAAGAACTGGATGGAAAAAAAGAAAAGGATAAAAAGGCAATGAGAGGGCTTCCCCGGTGGTTCTGTGGTAAAGAATCCGCCTACTGATGCAGGACACACGGCTTCAATCCCTGATCCGGGAAGATCCTACATGCTGCAGACCAACGAAGCCCAGAGGGTCACAACTACTAAGCCTGGATTCTAGAGCCCCAGAGCTGAAAGTACTGAGGCCCACGATCACCCTAGAACCTGTGCTTGGCAACAAGAGATGCCACCGCAGTGAGAAACACACTCACTGGAACTAGAGAAAAGCCAGCTCAGTCACAGAGACCCAGCATGGCCAAGAAACAAACAAGAAAGGAAATAAGACAAGGACAGGGACTTGTCCTACTTCTTAACACTTTCCAGTGTGTCTCATGAAGTTGATCGTACCCACAAATGGAAAAAAAACTCCTTCATCTGGGGTGGGCTCGGAATGCTTCTTTCCTTTCCTCAGCATCCCACCCCGCTACCTACAAAGCCTTTCCCTCCCCGCCCCTCCCCTTTAAGCGCTAATGACTGACAGTCCTTTCGCCAGTATGGTTTGTTTGTTTACAAAGCGCCACTGGCCACTGCCGGGTCTAACCCTTCCCACGCCAACCCCCATCCCTGCCACCCAGAGCATCTTCTCCTATGGGTCCTGGAGGGCCCTTGAGGACATCAGGGTTCTTTGCCAGCATCCCAGCCTTTGGAGAAGCTGGGTTTGACAGCAGGACAGAGGCTATGCAGGCCAGAACCATCTGGATCCTAAATGCTGCATCCAGACGAGGGTGGCCGGGCTCCTTGATACTCAGAGTCCAGAATCTCCACAGTGAAACAGGAGACATCTCCCACTTTGTCATGGATTAAAATTCCAGATTTGACATCTTGGTCATGGAGCTTTGAATTGATGGTCCAAGCATTAACCCAGAGCTGGACGGCAGAACCCTGGGCTCCTAGGGCTTGAGACCAGGTATTCGCAAGAGCTGTCATCTCTGAGTTTTGGAAGACGTGAGCTCTTCACTTTGGAGGACTTTGAATCTAGGCAGTAGAGACCTTTCATCAGAAGGGTTGGAGGGCTGCCTCGTCATCACTCACATGTGATTTCACAGAGTCATCAAGAAATAGCATGGGTTATTTCTTATATCAGATGTAATACACTTTTTGAATACATTTTAGAAAATCCCTGTAACTGTGAAGTCATGAAAGAAAATCACCTAAAATTATCAAGTCTGGAAATCACCAAGCTTATCATNGCAGTAGAGATCTTTCATCAGAAGGGTTGGAGGGCTGCCTCGTCATCACTCACGTGTGATTTCACAGAGTCATCAAGAAATAGCATGTGTTATTTCTTATATCAGATGTAATACACTTTTTGAATACATTTTAGAACATGCCTGTAACTGTGAAGTCATGAAAGAAAATCACCTAAAATTATCAAGTCTGGAAATCACCAAGCTTATCACACTATTACATTTAAACTTGGTCTCCATACATGTGTGCTGCATATTTATACAAAATGAGGTAACGTGGGTAATTTAACATCCGTAAAATGATCTTTCCATGCTGTTAAGCGTTCATTCGTTGGTTCATCCTCCAGCAAATTATCAAACACCTGCTGTGTGCCAGGCACTGTCCTGGATCCTGGAAATGCAACAGTTTAAAAGTGAACGGGTAGGGACTTCTCTGGCGGTCCAGTGGCTAAGACTCCGTGCTCCCACTGCAGGAAGTCAGGGAACTGGATCTCGCATGCCACACCACAATGAAGGTAGACGATCCTGCGTGCCACAATTAAGACCTGGCACAGTCAAGTAAATAACTTTTTTTTAAAAATTTAACTAAATGAATGGGAGAATTAAAACCTTGTCCGCGTGGAACTTTCTCCTGTTACATTCTGCTAACCAAGTCGGTGGTATGATACTCCACCGTGACGACGTAGCATTATGCATTTAGCCAGTCCCCTGTGGCTGGGCAGTTAGGTTGCTTCTTCTCTTGATGAGAGGAAGATGCCTTTATAGCTGAATCTTTCTGAGACCCTGTGGTCCTTGATTTCTTAAAGAGGGAGCCCTAAAGATGAAAGGGCTGAGCAGAGAGAGAAATAACCACCTGTTTATGCACACTGCTTTGGACGTCTGCTTCCAAATTGCCCTCCAAAATAAATTCTATCCATGTGGACGCTTGCCAAGCAAGGAAGGAGAGTACGTGGTAGGAGTGGATTTATTTAGACTAGACAGGAGAAAGTTAAGGAGCTTCTCAGTCTTTTATTTATTTGTTCATTTTGGGCTGTGCTGGGTCTTCGTTGCTGAGCGCAGGCTTTGTCTTGCTGTGGCGAGTAGGGGCTACTCTCTAGTTGCGGTACATGCGGTTCTCACTACAGTGACTTCTCTTGTTGCCGGGCACAGGCTCTAGGGCACACAGACTCTAATTGCGGTTCCCGGGGTCCAGAGCACAGGCTCAGGAGTTGTGGCACACAGCCTTATGGCCCCGAGGCACGTGGGATGTTCCCAGACCAGGGGTTGAACCCATGTCCCCTGCATTGGCAGGCAGATTCTTAACCACTGGACCATCAGGGAAGTCCAGAGTTCCTCACTCTTAAGAAACAAAAGTAGGAGATCGTTCCCAGGACCTTGGAGGCATGGGTCAAAGGCCATTTTCTAAGAGGCAGGAGACAGGGAGTGAAGTGAAGGATGAGGAAACCCCGTCACTGCCACAGGGACAATTTCCTTCTTGCAAACACCTTTGGAGACTCAAAGTCACTTGTGTTCCCAGAACACAGTACCACTCTCTCCAAAATGATGTCAGCTTAGAAAATACCAAGTCTCAGAAAGAAGTTACGCGAAAGGGACTTGTGAAGACTGGGAGTAGTGGAAACAAATTTTGAAGCAAGTCAGACCTGGGTTCAAACTGATGTGGTTATTTTTTCTTCCTTGTGGTTGTGGAAGGCAGTATAATGCCCCCTACCACGTGCCCACAATGTCCATGTCTTAATCCCTGGGATCTGTAATATGTTACCTTACATGTCAAAAGAGACTTTGAAGTTAAGGATTGTGAGTTGGGAAGATTACCCTGGATTATCTCGGTGGGCCCAATGTCATCATGAGTGTCCTTATAAGAGGAAGGTGGGAAAGTCAAACAGAGGAGGAGGTCAGAGTGATGAGCTTCAGAAATGCAGGAGGGAGCCACAAGCCAAGGAATGTAGGTGACCTGTAGAAGCTGGACAAGGCCAGGAAGGCCATTTTCTCCTAAAATGTCCTGAATAAATGCAGCCCTGATGACGTCATGATTTTAGCCCTAGGGACAGACTTTATTTTCTTGGACTCCAAAATCACTGTGGCTGGTGCACTGTGGACAGTGACTGCAGCCATGAAATTAAAAGATGCTTGCCTCTTGGAGAAAAGCTATGACAAACAGTGAATTAAAAAGCAGAGACATCATTTTGCCAACAAGAACTGTATTGTCAACGCTATGGTTTTTCCAGTAGTCATGTATGAATGTGAGAGTTGGATCATAAAGAAGACTGAGAACCAAAGAATTGACGCTTTCGAATTGTGGTGTTGGAGAAGACTCTTGAGAGTTCCTTGGATAGCAAGGAGATCAAAGCAGTCAATCCTAAAGGAAATCAACCCTGAATATTCATTGGGAGGACTGATGCTGAGGCTGAAGCTCTAATATTTTGGCCACTTAATGAGAAGAGCCAGCTCATTGGAAAAAACCCGGATGCTGGTAAAGATTGAGGGCAGGAGGAGAAAGGGGCGACAGAGGGTGAGATGGCTGGATGGCATCACTGACTTGATGGACAAGAGTTTGAACAAACTCCAGGAGATAGTGAAGGACAGGGAAGCCTGGTGTGCTGTAGTCCATGGGGTCACAGAGAGTTGGACACGACTGAGTGACTGAATAACAACCCATTCTGGAATTCTGACCTCTAGAACTGTGTTGGTGGTGGTTTAGTCGCTAAGTCATGTCTAACTCTTGCGACCCCATGGACTGTAGCCTGCCAGGCTCCTCTGTCCATGGGATTTTCCAGGCAAGAATACTGGGATGGGCTGCCATTTCCTTCTCCAGGGGATCTTGCCAACCCAGGAATCAAACCCAGGTCTCCTGCATTGCAGGCAGATTCCTTACCGACTGAGCTATGAGGGAACTATAAGGTAATATATACCTGTATAGGAGGCTCTGGGTCTAAGTCTTAGTTCTAGCCAGGGGCTCCTTCATGTCCCTTCTCTGAGCCTCAGTTTGTCCATCTGTAAAGTGGGGATGTAATATCAACCTTCCTCCAACCCCCCGAAACAGACGATGTGGACAGCACAGAGGATAAAGTGTCCACTCACTGTAGAGAGAAGTGCCCACCCCAGGAGCCTGCTCTACCACCAGCCCCTTACCAACACACTGGGCAGGGATGGGAGAGGTTATTCCCAGGGCCCAGCCCAGATGGGGCTTAAACTCCAGCCAGACGGGAGCCAATTTCCCCAGCTCATTATCCCAAACCAAATTAGGAGCAGCCTGGACTGCGCCACTCCTGGCTTAATTGGGGCTCACAGACGCCCCTGGCCCGTGCCTCCTTTCTTCCCCCACGCCCCCATCCCCAGCCAGGCCGCGCCTTGAGGGGGCCAGAGGCTGTGCAGGCCTTGCCACCTGGGCCCACGCAGACGCCCCAGTGGAATCGATTAGAGCCAGGCCAGGCTGGGTGCACAATAGGGCACTGCTGGGCAGCTGGGCCCGGCATCGATCCCGGCCGCCGGTGACCCCNGGAAGCCAGACAGGCAAAGGCCTGGAGGGGACTTCCCTGGTGTTCCAGCGGTTAAGAATCCGCCTGCCAATGCAGGGGACCCAGGTTCCGTCTCTGGCCCGGAGCTGAGATTTCACATGCTGTGGAGAAACAAAGCCCCTGTGCCGCAACTACTGAAGCCCTGGCTCTAAAGCCCGCGATTCACAACAAGAAAAGCCACCTCAGTGAGAAGCCTGCGCGCGGCTTGAGAGAATAGCCGGCGCTCGCCGCAACTAGAGAAAGCCCACGCACAGCAACCAAGACCCAGCGCAGCGAAAAATAAACAAATAATTTAAATTTTTTTTAAGAAAGGAGACATTAAAAAAGGGCGATGGGGTGGAGGCTAGAAGTTGGGCCGCGGGGAGGGGCATGTGTAGAGAACAGCAAGGCGTTTGGACGGGCTGGAGCTAAGGGTGTGTGAAGGTCTGCAAATAGGTGTGTGAAAGGTGGCTTTTCATCCGTGCCTGTGCGCGCATGTGAGCCTGAGCGCGTTCTCCCTGTCCCGGATCCCCCATCAGCGCTCCGGTATTTGTTTGCTCGGTTCCGGCCCTCCCCAGCCCCCTGCTGCCTCCTGGCTCCCCGTTTGCCAGTCGGCTCTCTCTCCCTCTCCCGGGGGCTCCATGGGTCACTGAAACCGAAACAAGCCCCCGCTCAGATGGTTAAACCAGATGCCCAGACCTCGTCCCGCCTGGGCCCCATCCCGGGTCAGGAGGAGCCACGGGGCTGCTGCGGAGGCCCCGCCCCGGCAGCATCGGACCGCGGGGGGCCTCGGTCCCCAGAGGGACAGGGCCAGACGAGGGGAAACCCAATCCCGGACACATGGAGATCATTTGCAGACGGGACCGAGTCCGTGACCAGCGGAGGGGAGGGAACGTGGAGTAGGGGGTGGGCTGGCCAGGGAGCACGAGGAGGAGGGGGCGGGGCGGCCAATGAGAGAGGGGCCGGGGCCAGCTCTGGGCCAGCCCCAGACCAGGCTCCAAGGCTGGGAGCCCCCGGGCAAGGCTCCCACCCTCTCTGGGCCTCCACATCCTCCTTGCAAACACAGAAAGGACTGCAAGAGATAGCTCACAGCCGTACCTGACCCTGTGCCCAGCACACAGTCAGCCCCCAGCAAACGGGGTTGCTATGGAGCCGAGGCCGCTGAGGCCCAGAGAGGTTGTGTGACTTGCCAAAGGGCACACGGCGAGTCAGCATAGGAGCGGCGCTGGAATCACTCAGAAGGTTCTGGGGAAATGACAGGTCCACAGGGAAGGGCTCAGAGGTAGCAGCCGGCGACCGTTTGCCAGACTGGGTGCAGTCTGAGTGGCCTTTGTCTCCCCGTGGGCAGCTCTTCCTCCTACCGATTTCTCTGGGAGTCCGGGGACCCCACCCCCCAGAATGGCTCCCACCCATTCTGTTTCGCGTCTCATTCACATATGACACAGTTCACCCATTTGAAGTGTAAACTCAACAAGCTTTGGTGTATTCTATGATTAATTGTTTAAATTGCTGTAAAATATATACAGGGTTAAGATCACCATTTAAAACCATTTTAAGTGAACAATTCAGTAACATTAAGTACATTCACAAGGTCATAATCTTATGCAACCATCGCCACTCATTCCAAAATGTTTTCAACACCTCAAACAGAAACTGTTCCCATCAAGCGATTAGCCCCACCCCTCCTCCCCCCAGCCCCTGGTAGCTTCTGCCCCTCTCTCTATGAATGAGCACAGAGTATCTGTCCTTCTCTGTCTGGCTTCTTTCGCTTGGGGTTTTCCACGTTCATCCACATTGACGTGATGCCTTTCATGGAGCCCTCCTGGCTCCAGGCTGGGTGGGGTCCACAGCACTGATCAGGCGCCCTGGGCTTCCTACTGACGCGCCTATCCTGTCTCCTCATGGTCCTCAGTGTAGGAGGTGCAAAATAAATAAATACATTTCACAGATGAAGAAAGGGGACTCAGAGAAGGAAATGGACCTGCCTGAGGACACCGAGCTGGGAAGTGAGGGTAACCCGAAATGGGTTAACCTCTAATTCAGGAAGAGAGTGGGTGTCAAGTGCCTGGCACATAACTGGTGTTCAAAACATATTAAGTGCCAGTTTCTTTCCCATCCCTTGCCTTGGGATCCTAAATGCCCCTAGGTCCAACCCAAGTGTGTGTTAGTCGTTCAGTTGTGTCCCACTCTGCAACCCCATGGACTGTAGCCCACCAGGCTCTTCTGTCCATGGACTTCTCTAGGCAAGAATACTGGAGTGGGTAGCCATTCCCTTCTCCAGGGGATCTTCCNCCCCTAGGTCCAACCCAAGTGTGTGTTAGTCGTTCAGTTGTGTCCCACTCTGCAACCCCATGGACTGTAGCCCACCAGGCTCTTCTGTCCATGGACTTCTCTAGGCAAGAATACTGGAGTGGGTAGCCATTCCCTTCTCCAGGGGATCTTCCTGACCCAGGGATTGAACCCAGGTCTTCTGCATAGCAGGCGTATTCTTTACTGTCTGAGACACCAGGGAAGCCCAGGTCAAGCCCAAGCCCTACCTCTAACTCCCGGTGTGACCTCAAGCAAGGCTGTTGCCCTCTCTGAGCCTCAGTTTCCCATCTGTGATCTAGGGGCTGGAATTTGAGACTTCTCCAGCCACCACCACCCCCCTACCTCCGAGCAGATTCCTAACAGCTCAGCTGGACCCCCTCGCCGACCCCTCCTGCCCACAGGTAATTAGAGGAAAGCAGTGGGGGTTGAGGGCAGGGGGAAGCCCCAGCAGGCGGCTCCTTCCTCTGAAAGGGGCCCCTCAACACTGCCGGCCCAGCCCCCGCTGAGAGAACAAAAGGCCTTGTGGACGTTCAAAGCAAGGAACCGGGCAGGAGGCCAGCGTGGGCGGCCGCAGAGATGGCCACGGGGCTCGTGGCGGGGATGGCCGGCAACTGGAAGCTGTCCCCATCCATCAGTCAGCGGTGACAGCTCCCGGGGCCCCGCGGCCCCCTGCAGCCCAGCCAGCTGACCATCCCGGCTGCACGGGCCACCCCCACCCCCTCCCGCCCGGTGGCTCCAGTCTGATGACCTGAATAATGGAGCCGCCTTGAGCGTCCGGCCACAGTGACAGACACATCTCTGATCCAGGCCTCTCACACTCTGCCACTGAGCGTTACTGTCTCAGCCACAGCCCTGGCCACCAACCTCCTGTGTGAAGAGAGAGATGTGACATTCCGACAGGGCTGGGCAGCCTGGGCTGGTGTGGCCAGGGGCCTGGGAGTCCAGGAGATGACCAGAGCTTGGCCTTGCTTGATGCCAGCCCCCTGTGTGACCCTGAGCAAGTCCTGATCCCTCTCAGGGGCTCAGTTTCCCCTTTTGTGAAATGAAGGTGTCACATCCCAGCTTCAGTGGGTGAATTCTGTGGTGCTCAAGGGTTTGGGGAGACAAGTGAAGGTGGGAATGATGTGAGCTGGATGATCTGATATCAAATCCCATGCCTGCTTGCCCCTGAGGTGAGATCCCAGGCAAGGTACTCAGTGCTTGCGATCCACCTTCTCCTTCCTGCGTGTAAATTGAAGACCATCTACTCACTTCTCTGAAATGAGATCATCATTGTCAAACACTCAGCCCAGGGCCTGGCATGGATCTTACAGGCACAGACCATCAGCCAAATGACTAGTTAATTCCTGGGAAGGGAAGAGTGAAGAGTCCAGGAAGGGTCCTGAGAGGCAGGGTTGGAGATGAGCCCGGAAGAGCATTCTGGGCAGAGGGAACAGCTGGTGCGGATGCTCAGAGTTAGGATCAAGCTAGGGGAGGTGCGGTGGTGTTTGAGGGATATGGTGGAGGGGAGTGATGGAGGGAGGCGGACTAGGCATTGCAAAGGGACTGGCTTTGCTGGGTGTCTTTGGGAAGCGGCTTGGCCTCTCTGGTTCCACAGCTCTGTCTGTTCCTTGAGCTNGCAGAGGGGTTAGGACCATTCCGAGGTCAGACAGAGGCTGTGGCTGGAACCACTGGGCTTTCCTGCCCACCTGGTGCAGACACTGGCGGGGGAGAGGGGACCCAGGGCAGAAGCAGCACCCATCACCCTCAGAAGGCGTCTAGAGGCCAGTGTACTCATGCAAGTGACCCCATCACTCTTCCTCACCAAGGCAAAGGGCCTGCCTCGACTCCAGCCCCTGTAGATGGAGACAAACGGGTGCCTGTCTCCCTGCCTGGCCAGCCGTTCGCGAGCACCTGGTTTCTTCCCCACTTCAAGGTTAAGCTGTGTGACCCTGGGCAAGTCACTCTGCCTCTCTGGACTGCCCTTTTCTCCTTCATCAAGAGGCTTGCAGATGCAGTCAACCATGTGACTCGTCTAGATGGAGCCTCAAAACCATCCATAAAGGTTGGTGGGTGATGTTTCCCATTATCCAGATGTGGAAACTGAGGCTCAGAGAAAGGGAAGCTACTCGCCCGAGGTCAGGAAGTGCATTCAGGGCGCAGCAGAGGATGTGGGTGTCCACAGGGCATAGGTGCTTCCTGCCCAGGGCTGAGGCCAGGGCCAGCCAGAAGGGAGGGACAGTAACCCTTTCCTGGCCATGCTCCTCCCTCCCACCCTCCTCCCCCTGCCCCCTCTGAGGCCTCCAAACAAAGCTGCCTTTATCCAGACTGTAGCTGCATTCCTCAGTGACACATGAGGACAAAGGCGGGGGCCACCGGCAGCGACAGGAAAGCCCTACCGCCCCAAACCAGTTTGCAGCCTTCCCACGCCCTGCCCCCACCTGCGGGGCCTCCCCGGGGCCTCCAGCCTAGCCCGGGGGAGGTCTGGGAGGAAGCCTGTCCAGGGCCTTGGGCCTCGCCTGCCCCCACCAGGGCTGCACTGGTCATCCTGGTGAGGGGCTGGGCTCACACAGCTGAGGCCTGGGTCCCTCCACAGGTCTCCTCCCCTCTGGGCCTCTGGTGCCTTGTCTGTAAAATGGGGGTGGATGTCTGGGAGGGCTCGGAGAGAGGACGCGAATGGGGAAGGGGATTATTGTTGTTATTACTGATTTCCCGTCTCCGCTCACTTCTAAGCTGACCTCCGTCACTCTCTGAGCTTTGCACGTCCACTCCCTTCCGCCCTTCCACCCTCCCCCGCTTCACTCCGCAGGTGTTTCCCTAGACACCCCCCCTCCAGGCAGCCTGTCCTGACATTTACGGGCCTCCTGTGGGCTCCCCCGTGCCCTGTGCATCCCCAACACAGCCCCAGTGCCCTGAATTATCCTATCTGTGGACCTACTGTCACCCCAGGCTCTCAGGGGTGAAAGCACAACTGTTCTGTTCCCTGTTCAAATCCCAGAACCTGGCACCAGCCTGGCCCAGCTCTGTCAGTGTTGTGAGGT
>SJYA01002485.1:24295-54295 GCA_006410615.1 Neotragus moschatus | reverse complement strand
ATACTTTGGCCACCTGATGCAAAGAACTGACTCATTGGAAAAGACCCTGATGCTAGGAAAGATTGAAGATGGGAGAAGAAGGGGATAACAGTGAGATGGTTGGATGGCATCACCAACTCAATGGACATGAGTTTGAGTAAATCCCGGGGATTGGTGATGGACAGGGAGGCACGGCGTGCTGCAGTCCATGGGGTCGCAAAGAGTCGGACACGACTGAGCAACTGAACAACAATGGGGTCAGAAAGGAATGTCAGGGCCCAGGAGAAAGCCGATTGGCTGGAGGAGCTGCCCCCTCCCCGCCCCCACCCTGAAGCCGTTAGCCCACGGCCTGCACCTGGGCTTCCACCTTGCAGAAGAGCAGCCACTGTCTTCATTCCAACCAATCCCTCCCCCAGACCTGGCCATCAGCCAGCCCTTTCNAGGAGAAAGCCGATTGGCTGGAGGAGCTGCCCCCTCCCCGCCCCCACCCTGAAGCCGTTAGCCCACGGCCTGCACCTGGGCTTCCACCTTGCAGAAGAGCAGCCACTGTCTTCATTCCAACCAATCCCTCCCCCAGACCTGGCCATCAGCCAGCCCTTTCTGAGCCCTGGCCCCCACCCCTGTCCACGGCCACCAAAAAACACCCACAGGACCAAGCCACCCACTGCACAGATAGGGAGGTGGGCAGGGACGGGAGCACTGGCCCAGAACCGCCCTGAAAGCCTACGGCAGCCCTCACGACCTGGATCATGGGTGGTTTTCTCTCAAAGGCAGCCTAGAACCCCAGACTCTCAAAGGGCGTCCATTTTATTCACGTCCATGCCCCTCCCCTACAGATGATGTGACAAATGACTACAGATGACAACCCAGAACCCAGAAAAATAAGAGGGCCTGCCTGGAATCACGTTAGGATCACCATTCAGATCTTCTTGACACAACTCTGATGCTCTGGATGGTGCAGGGGGTGTGGGGAGTATAAATGGAGAATTGGTTAGTCAAGAGTTAAGTCCTTCATATGTGTGGCCTTGCGTCCTACGTACATGTAACTGATTTTAGTTCGGTTTGGTCAAGGTCAACATATCGAAACACATCGGCCGCCCTTCCTCCCAAGGCGGGGGAGGTTTATAGGGATTCCCCACACCCCTGGCTTTGAGGTACCGTGTCTTCCATAAGCCACGGTCTCACCTCCGGTTCCACACATCCCTCGGAGTGTGAGCGCCAATGACTCTGGCTCTCTGTGACCCTCACAAACGCCTTCTGAGTCTGAACAAGAAAAAGCGTGATCTGTCTTCACACAGGAGGAAAAACTAGCCATGTTGGATTTGTCAAGAGATGGCAATGGGCTCTAACATGACGGCTTCCCAAGGAACTTTCAAGGGCGTTGAAACTACGCGTGATTTTCCCCTTGCACACTTGTCCTCTACGTAAGGTGCAATCCCATTGGCTCACTGGCAATGAGAAAAGAGACAAGAGAATTGGCATTGTTCTTCACCTCTACCAAGACATAACTTCCGTAGCAATGTACACATTGCAGGCACACAGCTCAACACAGTTTCCCCTGGTGGACATTCCCAGATGACCAGCCCCCAGAAGTCCCCCTTCACACCTCTGCCTAGTCACTATCCCTCTAGGGCAAGCACTTTCCTGACTTATCTCATCGTAGATTCCTTTAACCTATTTCTGTACTTTATGTATAAATGGAACCTATAGCATGCATTCTTCTTGGTTGAGCTTCTTTTGCTCTGCATGGTATCTGACTCTCTACATCCTGCGTTCAGTTCAGTTCAGTTCAGTCACTCAGTCGTGTCCAACTCTTTGTGACCCCATGAATCGCAACACACCAGGCCTCCCTGTCCATCACCAACTCCCGCAGTTCACTCAGACTCACGCCCATCGAGTTGGTGATGCCATCCAGCCATCTCATCCTCTGTCGTCCCCTTCTCCTCCTGCCCCCAATCCCTCCCAGCATCAGAGTCTTTTCCAGTGAGTCAACTCTTCGCATGAGGTGGCCAAAGTACTGGAGTTTCAGTTTTAGCATCAGTCCTTCCAAAGAACACCCAGGGCTGATCTCCTTTAGAATGGACTCGTTGGATCTCCTTGCAGTCCAAGGGACTCTCAAGAGTCTTCTCCAACACCACAGTTCAATGTATCAATTAGCTATTGCTTTGCAACAAAGCATCCCAAAGCTTAGTGTCTTAAAACAATAGCCATCTAATTAGCAAATGCTTCTGTTGGTTGATTTGGACTGGAATCTGCCGGGTTGTTCTTCTGGGCTGGGCTGGGCTGATCTCAGGTGGGTTCGCTCAAGTGTTCACTCATGTGTCTGCCATCTGCAGCTGGGGCTGGCAGGTCTAGAATGATGTCAGCTGGGAAAGAATATCTCTGCTCCACCCATCTCTCATCCTCCAAACCACTAGCCTGGACTTCTCACACAGTGACCACAGAGCAAGGAGAAAAGTGTAAGGCCCCTGGAAATCTGGGCTCAAAAGAAATACACATTCCGCCACACACTATTGGCCACAGCATATAACAAGACCAGTCCCAATTCAGAGAGAGAAGAAACAGACTGCCTCTAGATGAAATGGGCTGCCAAGAATTGAGGCTGTTTTTGCAGCCAACTGAAGCAGGCATTTGGTCATTTTCAGCTTTCAGCCGAGATAAATAATTCCATTGTGAACATTCTGTGCTTGCTTTCTGATGACCGCAGGACTCATCCCGAGTGGGGATGTTCCTAGGGGTGAAGTTGCTGGGATATGGAGAGAGCGTTCATTCAGCCTATATAACTGTTTGTCCAGATGAGCAGAAGCTGCTGAGATTTATCTTCAGGAAATCCCTTAAAGGGGCATGTGCACATTCTGAAGCCCCTCCCACCTCCAGACAAGCCCCTTCCTCATGCAAGAACTGCCCTGTCACCCTCTGGACTGGATTGACTAGTGCCCCCTCCTCAAAACTCAGGTCCACCCAGAACCTCAGAATGCAGCTCTACTTGGAAATAGAGTCTTTGCAGGTGTAACCAAGTTAAGACAAGGCTCTTATTTGGTGATCAGTGTCCTGAGAAGAGACGCGGGGTTGTTTTTTGGATACAGAGGCAGAGACACACCAAGGGAATGGCTGGTGACAAAGGAAGCAGAGATTGGAGTGATGGGTCTATAAGCCAAGAGACAAGGGTGCCAGCAACCACCAGGAGCTAGAAGAAACAAGGGAGGATTCTCTCCCCCTAGAGCTTTCAGAGGGAGCACAGCCCCATGGGCACCTTGATGTCAAACTTCTAGCCTCCAGAATTACAAGAGAACAAATTGCTGTTGTTTGACACTCTCCAATTTGGGGTACTCAGCCTCAGCATCCTTGGGAAATGAATATACATACCCTCCTCCCATCTTCTTCCTACTCAGTCTTCTGGTTCAGAGCAGGAACAAAGGACAAGTTCCCTTTTGCCCCTTGCACTTGACCTTTTCATGCTACTTGGTCCCCAGGGTCATCCGTGTAAGCACGTTACTCGGAAGATTTATCCCAAAGCACGCACAGGGCACGGGTCCCGTGCAAACACTTGCTGCTGGTTTGATGTGATTTACTCACAGATTACCCTCCGATGGGGTTTGGGGAGGGGGGGGGCAGCGCCCAGCCGATGAGCCTCTCTCATATATCAAAAAGGAAATCCTGAAGACATCCCTATAAACGCAGCGGGGAGGAGAACCTGCCGACGCCATAAAGTTATATGATGTGCTGGAGTCAGATGGGCCATCTGCTTCACTCTCCCATTCAGACGCGAGCGGCAGAGCGGCTCACTTCCAAGACTCCGTGCATACCCCAGACACCCCCTTTCCCCATCTTCTCTCCACACCATCAGCAGCGGGGCAGCCCACAGAAGGGTCACATCAGGGTACCGAGAGGATCTGAAGTATAAACCCAAGTGTGTTCAAACCTTGGCTGTGCCGCGAGTGCCATGAGTCCTGGGCCTGAGCCATGCCTTCTCTGAGTTTCAGCCATCTTGTCTACAAAATAAGAGCCCTCCCCAAGTTTACAGAGCAGAGGGGAAACTTGAATGAGAAAGTGTCCTGCCCGGCTCCATACCTGGCCACCCTCCCACTCCACTCAACTCCTTACTGATAAATGGTATTACCAGGACTCCTGGTTGCAAGCGACAGAAACTCAACTCAGAGTAACTTAAGAAACAAGCAAATGAGAATAATTTGTTTTCTCACACATATCTGAGAATTCTCTGAAACTACACCTTCAGGTATGGTTGGATCCAGGGTTTCAACAATGCCAACAAGAACCTTCCTCTCTCTTTTTTCTTTTCCTTTTTCTTTATTTTCCAGTTTTATTGAGACATCATTGACATGGAACATGGTGTAAGTTGCTGTCTGTCTCCCAAGTCAACTTTCCTTTTGATTGACTTTGTTCTCAGGCAAATTCCCCTTGGGGTAGCTTAGCAAATCCAGCGGGAGAGAGGAAGATCTTTCCATATGCCCTGGACTGACATGAGAAAATTCTGATTAGCAACAAGGCTATGACGAGGTGGGAACAAATTCCCAGACTCATGAGACGAGATATTTGTGAGATATTTGCCATTGCTTTTTTCACCCTCGTCTGTCTTTACATCCTCTCAAAAGAAAATATATTTGTCTACAGGCCCATGACTTCTGCTTACTAGACAAGGTTCCCATTGTCCTCCATGGGGTACCATCTCACTTCCCTCTGCCCCCAGCCCAGTTCCTACCCTTTCTTCCGGGAGGACAATAACCACTTTTGCTTGAAGACTCTTCAACATTGTCAATTGGGAATTTTATGCCCTGGGTCCTTCAAGGCTTAGCCTATTGAAGCGCAAAAGCCAGATTCTAGTAACTTGAGATAGACTTTTGAAATTAAAAAGCCACAGACCTGGGCTTCCCTAGTGTCTCAGTGATTACGAATCTGCCTATCAATGAAGGAGACACAGGTTCGATCCCTGATCTGGGAAGATCCCACAAGCCCCGGAGCAACTAAGCCCACGGGCCACAACTACCAAGCCTGTGCTCTGCGACAACAGAACCCGTCACGGTGAGAAGCCTGTGCGTCGCAACCGGAGAGCAGCCCCTCCTCCACAGCTAGAGGAAAGCCCACGCAGCAACAGAGACCCAGACAGCTGAAAAAAATTTTTTTTTTAATTTTTTAAGCCACAAACTTAACTCCTTTATTTTTCTTTACTGTTACATCCACTACTTAGGCAGAAAATACAGAATGCCCTGTGGCAGCCTGAAATAGAGGAAGGATGGGTGGAGCAAGGGAGACGTTGGTTAACGTATTGGAGCATCACCCTGACAGTTCCCACACAGAGCTGGAGCTCACCCCCAGCCAAACTGCCTGCCCACCGTCTCCTCTCAGGGAGGAGACCCCACCCCACCCCAGTTCATCTGAGTTTCTCTGCCCTCCAGTCAACGGAAATACCTCTTTCTCCACGATGCCCTTCTTGGTTTGCCCAAATAAGAATGGTTCCTCTACTTCCTTCCTTCTCTCGAGAGTCCCTTGGACTGCAAGGAGATAAAACCTAAACGAAATCAACCCTGGATATTCATTGGAAGGACTGTTGCTGAAGCTGAATCTCCAATACTTTGGCCACCTGATGCAAAGAGTTGACTCACTGGAAAAGACTCTGATGGGAAAGACTGAAGGCAGAAGGAGAAGCAGACAGCAGAGGATGAGATGATTAGATAGAATCATCAATTCAGTGGACACAGATGTGAGCAAACTCCAGGAGTTAGTGGAGGACAAGGGAGCCTGGTGTGCTGCAGTCCATGGGGTCGCAAAGAGTCATACACAACGTAGCAACTGAACAGCAACAAACCACGTTTTAGGCAACCTGGCATTTACAAATTAGTTTTATAGCATGATGATAACATGCCATGTGAAATCTAAGTGTGTCTCACTTCTTCTAAAAGACCTTGAGCTACTTGCCAGCAAGGGCCTGTTTTATTCTCTTTTCTGTCCCTGACACCTGGAACCCAGGAGCCACCCTGTTTCCATTAGACAGAAGGGAGTGACTTGCTTACTTACACCCAGAGCCACCAAATGAAAGTGAAAGTCCCCAGGAAGCAATCTAAGGAAAGACTTGGAACCATCAGAACTGGGCAGAGACGCAATCGCCTGCCTCGTTAAGGGGTGAGCTCCCTGTCACTGGAGGCAGACAAGCAAAGCCAACTTGACAGAGACATTTGAAAGAGGATTCAAGTTTCAGATGGGCAGTTGGTTACCTAGAATCAGAGTAAGAGAACTGAACAGCTGAATGAATGAATGATCTTTCATGTACCTTTCAGTTCAAGATCTGATATAAAATTCCAAGTCCTGCATGTCCAGGGAATCTGTCTGTCCCATTTTATCCACACTGCCAGAATGACAGAAGGCCAGGACTCCAAGCTGAAATGAGGCAGACCCAGGCGCAGACAGAGCTTCTGGGGCCTCTGGACCCCAGGTCAAAGTAACCCCAGAGACCTGGGCTTCCCCAAGAGGTGCTTACAGGAGCAGCTCTCGGCCCTGCCAAGAGCAAGAGGAAATTGAACCCATTTGCTGGGGATGACCCCACACAGGGCTCTACTTGGAATCCAGCAGGCCTGGAAGTTTGGAGGCAGCCCTGGGGTCCCTCCAGGGCCCCCAGAGAAGTTTAGCCCCTAAGGCAGCACCAGGACGCTTCGAGCACCTTCCCTGTGCTGGTTTCTTTCTCCAGGCGTCAGTCCAGGGAAGTGTCTGGGCGAGAGCCTGGTACACAGTAAGCATGAAGTAAATGGTCGCTGGCATGGCCTCGGTCACTCGTCATGGTGCCTCCCTGCGTCTGCTCACCCCCTAACACCTACTGCGTGTCGCTGCATGGTAATGAGCAAGAGAGCCAGGCGGAGAGCTACAACAGACATCAGCCTTGCCCGGGCGGAGCTTCCGGTCTGGGTGCCATGCAGGAAAGACACCAAGAGATGCTGCCGAGCGGTCTGTGCTACGGAGAAGCTGCCAGAGCTCCTAGTGAGAGCCCCGGGGGCTTGACCTGGCCTGCGGAGGGGAAGAACCCTCTGCCCCGGTCTCTCTGAGTTCTCAGTCTGCCCTGGGGTGCACTTGAAGCGGAGACATTCCCCTGCATGGACCCTTCATCCTGGTGGAGGCCCAGAACCAGCCTGAAGCCAGCAGTTCCTGCCTGTGTCAGCATCCGTGGGCTGGTCCTCCTCTCCCCCTGGCTGCTGCAGCCGCCCTGGAGTCGAGGAACTTGCTGAACTGGGAGAAGTCACCCCGGACAGCTTCAGTGGCTGCAGGTCAGGGGACAGAGAGAAAAGCAAGGCTGGTCTTGGTGCTTCCTGGATCTATAACCCAAGATAGAATTGCCCTTTCCCTGGGCCACCGGAGGAAGTGTCACGGCCCCTGTGTGTCTGGTTGTGCACGCCAAGAGCTGAATTTCTTCCTCGTGTACCTCTTTGCCCACCCCCACGTGGCTGCATTGGCCGGTCGGGGCCCCTGGGTTCCCTGAAGCCTCTCTCTCTCTCTCTCTATTCGCTGGTGCTCTGCGAAGCTTTCTGCATGATTGGTTGACTGTGACATTGCCCTTGACTTTGTAAGGCCCTTAGAATGAATGGGGGGCAGGCACCTGAAAGGGCTGGTCTGAGGGCTGAGAAGGGACGATCTTGTAAAGCTGGCATTCTTGGAAACCCCATGCTGCTGCTGCTAAGTTGCTTCAGTCGTGTCCGACTCTGTGCGACCCCACAGACGGCAGCCCACCAGGCTCCCCCATCTCTGAGATTCTCCAGGCAAGAACACTGGAGTGGGTTGCCATTTCCTTCTCCAATGCATGAAAGTGAAAAGTGAAAGTGAAGCCGCTCAGTCGTGCCCGACTCTTAGCGATGCCGTGGACTGCAGCCTACCAGGCTCCTCCCATGGGATTTTCCAGGCAAGCGTACTGGAGTGGGTTGCCATCGCCTTCTCCCAGGAAACCCCATGGAAGAGACCAAAAGTGGCAAATCAGAACTTGCCTGGCAGTCCCATGGATAAGACTCTGAGTTTCCAAGGCAGGGTCATGGGTTCGACTTCTGGTCAAGGAATCCCCCATGCCGTGTGGCATGGCCAAAAAATAAAAATGTTTTTAAAAATATATATATATTTTTTTAAAGTGACAAATCTCTCACCTCCATCAGCTGCTTACTGGATTGAAAGTGGGCTGGCTATTTGTTGAACTGTGTTGAACCGTGAGGCGCAAAAGCTAAGTGGATGCATATAAAATCCTGAAAAGGGGCCATTAGTGACTTTGCCTAAACATAGTCCGCTCAGGGATTTAACAATTCAGTTTAGCTCTCAGGGAATAAAATCTTCACCTTTGTATAACATGAGTTTATTGCTCCGTTTTCACACATTTGAATTTCATATCATGCACGCCCATCTGTAGCATAAAATTGGGGGTTTGGAGGGAGGCCTGTCCTCAGCACAAGGGCTCTAGGGCTGCCAAGAGCCCAGGGACCCTGGAGGATTGGGAGGAGCTGGAATCCCAACAAGGGCCCAGCCATCGGCTCCCGGCTCTCTGAATCTGAAGATCCCCAGTCCACCCCGGGAACACAGGCCAGCCAACCTCGCCTTCCCATTTGCAGGCAGCCCCGGGAGCAGGTGACGCGGCGTCTGTCCTTCTGTGAGCCCCCGAGGAATGAGAGAAAGGGTGGAAAGCGTGTAAGGAGCCCGTGTGTCTTCCTCAGGAGGCCAAGGGCACCCGGGACGTGGAAATTAAAAAGGAGGAGGGGAGGCCCAGCATATTAACCTCCTTAATCTTCCGTTTCTGACACAGATTGTGGTCCCTCATTTCAAAGAATTTCAAGCTAATGTCTGGAGGGCAGAAAAATCTATTTCCCAATATGCGGCTGCAGCTTTTTCACCAATCGACTGCCCTTCCTGGTACAATCAGCCGAGCATTGATTTTTTTTTTTTTTTCCTTACTCTCTCCCCTTCTCTCTCTCTCTCTCTTTTTTTTAATCCTAGAGCATCATCCAAAAATCTATCAATACGAACATCTTTGGGGAAAATACTGGCAAGTCCCAAGTTGCTTCTCCATTAACCCCAGAGCTGCTGGCCTGAGACGGTGGGGTCACCCCTGGGAACCCCCAACACGGGGGATACATTTGTGCTTCTGAACATGTTTGTCTCCCCAAGGATGTGTGGATACTGGAATCTTTAGTTTCCCTGTGTCTTACTGCTTAGCCCTAGAGCTACAAGGGGCGATTTCAATGTAAATTAATTGGCATTACATTAAAAAAATAGTTTATCAATCAAATGAGCCTCATTTCAATGGCTCAAAAGCCACATGTGGCTTGTGGCTACCCTATCGGATAGCACAGGCCTAGAATATTCCTAGAAGATTCTGCTTTAGAACTTCTGTAAAGAATCCAAATAGTTTTGACTTTATGGACCATACAGCCTCTGTTGTAACCACTCACTTCCTGCCACCTTTGTAGCACAAAAGCAGCCATGGGCAATAAGTAAACAAATGGTTGTGCTGCGTTTCAATAAAACTTTATTTACAAAAAACAGGCAGTGGGCCAGACTTTGCTATCTCCCGGTTTAATGACTTCTTCAGAAAACTTAAAGATCTCAGGAGGTTAGGATAATCTAAAACACTAGAAAGGGACATGTAGGAGCTGTCAGGGACTGGAACTATTTCTTATCTTGATTCAGGCAGTGGTTATACAAAGATAATGTAATATCTGTGTGTTTACTTGACTCAGATGGTGGTTATACAGAGATAATGTAATGTCTGTGCATTTTACTGCGCATGGGCTTCCCTGATAGTTCAGTTGGTAAAGAATCCACCTGCAATGCAGGAGACCCCAGTTCAATTCCTGGNGTTATACAAAGATAATGTAATATCTGTGTGTTTACTTGACTCAGATGGTGGTTATACAGAGATAATGTAATGTCTGTGCATTTTACTGCGCATGGGCTTCCCTGATAGTTCAGTTGGTAAAGAATCCACCTGCAATGCAGGAGACCCCAGTTCAATTCCTGGGCTGGGAAGACCTGCTGGAGAAGGGATAGGCTACCCACTCTAGTACTCTTGGGCTTCCCTTGTGGCTTAGTTGGTAAAGAATCTGCCTGCAACGTGGGAGACCTGGGTTCAATCCCTGGGTTGAGAAGGCCCCTGGAGAAGGGAAATACCTAATTCCAATATTTTGGCCTGGAGAATTCCGTGGACTGTATAGTCCATGTGGTCGCAAAGAACTGGACATAACTGAGCAACATTCACTGCACTTATGATGCATAAATTGTCTCTCACTTTTAAAAGTTCTTGAGAATGTTAGACTGTTTTAGGGAGATAGAATGTCTTTGGGACACGAAGCAGGACTTGGAGCTGGAACCCCTGGGAGGAGGTCTGTGAGTGACAGGGGGATGAGGCTGGGCACAGGAGTCTCTGGGACCTCAAGTCCCACTCTGGCCAGGGAGGTTCCAGCTTCTGTACTATGCCTATTGGGTTTGTGAGTAAGAATGTGGCTATATAGAAGTTCTTTTTCAAGAGTTTGCTAACCACTGCCTTCTGGTTTTGGAGTCAGAGTATTTTAGCTCAAAGCAAGCAGCAGAGTGGAGGGCTAAAAGCACAGACTCCAGAGCCAAAAGAAGGGTTCAAACCCCAGCTCCAGCTGTGTGACTTTAGGACAGTGGCTTCCCCTCTTTGTGCCTCAGTTTCCTCTTCTGTAAAATGGGGTCAGTGATACGACACCCCCCAGCACCACAGGTTGTTATGAACATGCTCAAACAGCACTTTGAACCATACTAAGCATCTCGCATTTGCTAAAGGACATTAGAGTCTGTCTAGGACCACCTGCTCGCTGCTTAAAGATCCCCTTCACAAGCTCCACTGATGGAGAAGCCAGGCCTGGAGAAGGGGCATCCTGGCCAAGTCACAGCAAACACCCTTCTCTCCTGACTCCCGGGTCCCACCCACCTCCTGCCTGGCTACTGCTCCACCACACGGGCCCCTGCAGCCAGTGCCAACCAAGACTAGCAGCTCAGCAGGAGACCCCNCTCTCAGGACTCAGATGGGCCACCCCTGTCCCTCACAAACAGAGGGAACTAGGGCCAGAAGACTGAGCCCCAGTTCGCTCAGCTGCCGCCTGGGGAGGGTCAGGACGAGGCCCAACTCCATCTTCCCACCCCATGACCTGCATTTATTGAATACCTACGGTGGTCACCGTGCCCATGGAGGGTCTTTTTGTCCCTTCCTTGCATGTACCCATCATAATATCACCTCCTAGACTTTATACTCACATGTCCCCCTCAGCCCCTCAGGGCACATCCATTGATCATTAGGACAGAGCTGGGCAGAAGTTGGACACAGTCCCTGCTCTATCATCTCATGGAGGAGGCAGACAATACACAGATAAGCAAACCAATCGCTAAATATTAATAAGTAAAGATTGCATGAGGTACGGGAGAAAGGAACAGGGCACCACATAGAGACCACAGCCTGTGGGGAAGTCAGGGAAGGCTGCCTGGAGGAGGAGGTCCCTGAGCTGAGAGCTCAGAAATGAGGAGCCACCTTGCTAGAGTCTGGGGGAGGAGCATGGGTTAGAGTGAGCAGAGCGAGAGAAGGCTTTGCCCAGCCCCTGCCACAGACGGGGGCTCCATCAAGGTCACTCTCGAGTTCTGCCTGGCCCCCCACGATGTGACCACACCACCCTTCAGCTGCTGGGTCTCATACTGCAAAGCGCATCTTAGTTTACAAGGCCTGTTCCTCCTCAGGACCTTTTTTCAGTTCCTCCCATCTACGAGAGGAGTGTCGATGAAGAAAACCGAGGCTCAGAGAGGGAAATGTCAGCCAAGGTCACACGGCCAGGTGTCCCCCTCCTGGTCCCAGCCCCCGCCCCACTCCACCTGTCTCTCCACCTCCTCAGAGGGCAGTGGCTGGAGGACCCTTGCCCACACCCCCTCCCAGCCTCCCGGGAGGGGAGCAGTTCTGCAGGAGCCCATATATAACCCGCTCCATGCGCCTTCCCTGCATTAATAAATGGGGAACCAAAGGGTCATAAATCCTGGTGCTGCCGATGTCCCCGGGACCAGCTCTTTCCCTGGCCACGCACTAGTACTCTTTACAACCCATTAATTAGTCCCTCTAATAAAGTTTGACAAAATGATAACTTGCCCATGAAAAGTGTTGTAATAAATACATTTTCCCTAACTTTCGACCATTCGAGCATGGCCGCCCCATAAACCCTCCGCCACGGTTCACTGCCCTATTGTCTCTCCATATTTCTCCATCACCGTCAAAGTTCGGGGCCTGGGGCCTCACGGGCTCCAGATAGACCTGAGCCTGACTCCAGGTCTCTGCCATCTCCAGGGAGACAGTCATGGGCCGCACTTCCCCTTGCTCCCAGACCTGAAGGGGTTCCGCTGTCTGGGACAAGCCTCCCCCAGACTCCAGTCCCATCTTCCCAAGTCCTGCTTCATCCCCGGGGCGCTCAAAAGAATAGAGTCTGAACATTATGTTTCCTTCCCTTAAATAAATCGATTCCCTTAAATAAACTTATTTTTCAAGAAAACTTTATATCAGCATTAGAGAAAACTGGAAACGCAGAATAACAGATCCTGAAGAGGAAGTCAAGACAAATCCAGTGAAACAAAGGAATGTCACTGAATCCCAGACAACAAGTCCTGCTGTCTGCCACACATCCCAACCGGGGTCCTGCCTCTGTGTCTTTCATGTTAGGGGACAAGGGCTCAGTGGACACTAGAGAGGAGCCGGTGACGCAAGTGGAGAACTCCGGCAATGACACAAGAGCACACATTCTCCTTAGTGTAGACGGAGAGTCTGACAATAGATTTCAAGTGGAACCATCTTCTCCCTTGGAGAACCTCTGTAGTTGAACCCTGTACACCACCTAAGAAGGGTTTCATGGCTGGAGTGGTACCCAGGTGGGCCTGGGGGTGGGGAGGAGCTGGGGCCCATCTGGAATCCCCAGCTGCTTTCCCAGCCCGCCGTGTTTCAGGTCTGTAACGAGAGACAGCGTTCTTCAGGCTCTTCCCATTTTACAGAAATTGGAGTGGTCAGACACCATTCATATGATAGTAAGAACTGCAAGGTATGGTTTGCAGATTGCAGGCTGGAGTCACATCGGAGTTCACCCTCAACCCCTCAAAATCAGTTGTCCGTTCCCTGCCCCACAAAGGAAGATTTAGAATGACTCCTAAGCTTGCCACCAGTTCAGCACTGACCTGCCTGGGGTCCCTGGATACCAGACCCAAGATCTCTTAGATCTCCCCCACCCCCATCAGGCCACCAATCACCTCAGGGCTCCTGGCATTTCTCACTCCTGTCCCTTAAGGGGAGGATTTGGGCGTAGGGTTGTTATTCTCTGTCTGCTCCAGAGCCTGACCCCATAAGAAGGAGGGTTCCACTCAGTGTTGCCTGAACAAGTGACTGAGGGAGAATCTGGACGTCTGGTGATGGATCATCCCCATTTCACAGATGAGCAAAGCAAGGCCCAAGAGCAGGAATGATAGGCCCAGGATCCCAGAGAGTCTGGAGCAGAGCAGAGACACTGGAGCTGCCCTGCCTATGTCCAGAGCTGCTTCTTTGGTAGCCACAAAATCCTCTGGGGTGTCTTGGCTACAATCACTGCCCATATCTTGGGACCTAGCCCCCTTGAGCCCACCTGGACCATCAGGGGCTTCCTACCTCCGGGCCAAAATCACAGAGATTTGCAAATCCACCAAACCAGTATGGCTCACTGGTAAACCATGCTTGCTGACACAGAAAGCCCAGCCCCAGGCTCAGGCCACTGCCCATCACAAAGGTGGCTTTGAGTTCTGTGAACCACACTGTCAGAGAGACACTCTTCCCGTTTGTCACTGCTGAGCTTCTCAATAATCCTCCCCAGATGGGGTGACTCTGCCCATTTCACAGGTAGGCAAACTGAGGCTCCAAGAGGTGAAGGCACAGGCCCAGTCCCAAGCACGCCAGTCTGCACTCCTCTAGGGTAGTCATCGGGGCTGACCCAGTTGTGAGACACAGGAAGTATGATTTGTCTACCCACCATTGGTCTCATCCATTTGTGATCGAAGAACCTATTGCCTAAAGGACTCCTTAGCACAGAGCAAGGGAATCTAGAACAAAGGCTATGACCAACATAGCGTATTAAAAAAGCAGAGACATTACTTTGCCAATAAAGGTCTGTATAGTCAAAGCTATGGTTTTTCCAGTAGTCATGTATGGATACTAGAGCTGGACAATAAAAAAGGCTGAGTGCCGGAGAACTGATGCCTTCGAACTGTGGTGCTAGAGAAGACTCTGGAGAGTCCCTTGGACAACAAGGAAATGAAACCCATAAATCCTAAAGGAAATCCACCCTGATATTCATGGGAAGGACTGATGGGGAAGCCGAACCTCCTCCAATACTTTGGCCACCTGATGTGAAAAGCCGACTCATTGGAAAAGACCCTGATGCTGGGAAAGACTGAAGGCAGGAGAAGAAGGGGACGACAGAGGACGAGATGGCTGGATGGTATCACCAATTCTATGCACATGAGTTTGCGCAAACTCCGGGAAATAGTGAAGGACTGGAAAGCCTGGCGTGATACAGTCCATGGGGTCGAGTTGGACACGACTGAGTCAGTGAGAAAAAAAAAAGAGCGAGTATTGGATCGGGAATTAAAGCACCCAGATTCTAGTGGTAATTATTCTATTAACTCCGATCTCAGCTAAGTCTATCCCACCACCTGCCCTGGCCTCAGTCTTCCAGGAGAAGAAATAGGGGAGGGGGTGGGAGGAGAGCATGGTTTCCCACAGTATGTTGGGGTGGGGGGAGAGGGGTGCCCTGAGAGATTATTTTAGGAGTACGGACCCAGCATTAAGAATTACCTGATGAAAACGTTGTCTCCTTTCTGATCACTTGCCCCGTTTCCAAGAAGAGAGTCTCGGTTTGGAGTCGGTGTGTCTTTAATGCCTCCCCTTTGCTACCCTCTTTTCAACAAAAATCCAGCAGGGCTCAGAGCCTTCTGTGGACTACAACGCCTGGCTGGAATTCTCAGAGAATCATTCTGCTGTTTTCATTGCATTTTGGTTGAAGGGCGCCTTCTATTTAGGGCAAGTCGAATGCACTTCCCATTCACTGCAGCCGTATAAAATGTCCTTTGTAAATACACTCCTTGGAGTGGAAAGAATGAGTTGACATAAAGCAAAGCACTGAATAAATGTGGGTATTGGCGGAACTGGAACTGGGGAGACTTGTGAGTGGAAGGTGAGTGTGGATATAGGGGAGACCCCAGCCCAGGGGCTCTGTTCGGGGCAAATGGGGACACTCTGTGGACAGCTAGTCATGAGCACGCGTTTGAGTCACAGTTTACAGAAGCCCTCCCCAAGCACGGCTGTGGTTGGTGCCCCCCAAGCCCAGTGACCTCACCTCACAGGCTCTTGCCCACGGCCATGTCCTAGAAGCATCCCAGCTGCCAGTCACAGGCTCTGATGGGCATTTTGCAGGTATGCTTGAACTGTGGCCTACACCTAGCCTGGGAAAAGGGCATGACATGAACCCTACCTGCCAGAGGAGGAAACTGAGGCTCAGAGAGGCTAAGGGACCTGCCCAAAGTCAGGCTGCCATCTATCAGTGCCCCATGGCTTAAAACAGCAGGCCTCATTCTCTCACTCTTCTGGAAGCCAGAAGTCTAAAATCGTGGTGTCAGCAGGGCTGCACACTCTAGGGGGAATCTCTCTCTTGTCTTTGCAGTTTCTGGGGGCTCCAGCGCTCCTTGGCTCGTGAATGCAACACCCTGATCTCTGCTTCCGTCTTCCCGTGGCCTCCTCCTCTGTGTCACTTCTCCTTCTGCTTCTGAGGACACTTGTCATGGATCCAGGGACCACCTTAATCCAAGCTGATCTGGAGATGCTTAACCTAATTACGTCTACAAAGACTCTTTTTCCCAACAGTGCTGTGCACTTGTTCCAAGGACCCACCACTGGGAGACCCACCATTCAATTCACTGCAGGTGGGATCAGAGTTGATGCTTAGAATGGAGCCTCCTGGTTCCCTCCACTCCACACACACACACACACACACACACACACACACACACACCCCAGAGCCTCCCTCCTCTGCCCATGCCATCACAAGCTGCCCGTCCCACCACCTGCATTCCCAGGCAGACGGGGCTCCAGGGGCAGCAGGGCTCAGCTCTCAGGCCCAAGCTGCCATTTAATTACGGCAGAAGACTGAACTCGGTTCAGTGATACCAGCATCAACCCACCCAACCTGCCTGGGGACCCATCTCTTTGAGGAAATTGATGGCCATAATTTAGCGAGGAAATTATGGCTACCAGCATAAGAGCTCTGAGAATCACCCGGGCACACTAAACCCACCCGCTGATGCCCCCCATGCCAGTGCTGCCCTCGCAGAGCCTGTAAAGCAGGGGATGGCAGAGAATGGGCCCTCGAGGGAGCCCCCAGGACCCCAGGATTGTGGCAGCTTCTGGAGCTGGGGTCTGAGGCCTGGCATTGCCCTGTGGGCCCCATGCCCATCCTGGGTGCCCAGTGGCCTGGTGGCACCGAGGGGGATGCATGGAGTAGCAGCGGCAGCATCTCAGAGAAGGTTAGAGACGCAGGAAATCATACATCCATGATCAGTTCAGTTCAGCCGCTCAGTCGCGTCTGACTCTTCATGACTCCATGGACTGCAGCACACCGGGCTTCCCTGTCCGTCACTGACTCCCAGAGCTTGCTCAAACTCATGTCCATCAAGTCGGTGATGCCATCCAACCATCTCACTCTCTGTTATCCCCTTCTCCTCCCATCTTCAATCTTTGCTAGCATCAGGGTCTTTTCCAATGAGTCAGTTCTTCGCATCAGGTGGCCAAAGTATTGAAGGTTCAACTTCAGCATCAGTCCTTCCAATGAATATTCAGGACTGATTTCCTTTAGGATTGACTGGTTTGATNCTCCCATCTTCAATCTTTGCTAGCATCAGGGTCTTTTCCAATGAGTCAGTTCTTCGCATCAGGTGGCCAAAGTATTGAAGGTTCAACTTCAGCATCAGTCCTTCCAATGAATATTCAGGACTGATTTCCTTTAGGATTGACTGGTTTGATTATGCATGAGGTGACTACAAAACCCGTGTTGCAATTTTTCTTTCTTTTTTCCTTTTTTTAGAGAGAGTCATGTATCAGAGGTTAAGAAGCTCAAAACATTTTCGGTGATCACCTTTCTCAGTGCCATTAAGACCACCACATTGATTTTTTTTTATTTCCTCAGACCTGAGCTTTTAAAAAGCTTAGGACAAATGAAATCCTATTCCACAAAGAAGATAAACATATAATAGCCGCTGACCAGTGGCATTCACTAGATTGACGACAGCGGTAAATAATAGCAACAGCAATAATGGTAACGTAGCCTGCGTCCGGTTTGCTGGCTGCTGACCCATTTCAATCACCCTCTGCAGCTAGCTTCAGTCCCTTGCACTCTGTCGAGGTGAAGATACACTCAGGAGCCAAGTCCCCAATTAGGTTGTTTGGAATTCCTAACTGGTGCAGTTAACAGATCCCAAACACCGTTAATTACGTTTCCCTCGGCCAGACACACAGAGGCTGATCGATACACCCCGTGCTGCCAGGTATGGAGGCACCACAGCATCAAGGCTCCTGGGGGGGCGCCAAGTAAGGGTTCAAGCAGATCCATCAGACACTGCCTGGCGGTCCAGTGGTTAGGAACCAGCGCTTCCACTGCAGAGGGTGTGGTTACAATCCCTGGTCAGGGAACTAGGATACCACGTGTCGTCCAGCTCGGCCAAAAAATTTCAAAAAACACAACTTACTTTGCTGTGCGGTTTTTCCTGTAGTCATGTATAGATGTGAGAGCTGCACAATAAGAAAGGCTGAGTGCTAACGAATCGATGCTTTTGAACGGTGGCGCTGGAGAAGACTCTGGAGAGTCCTTTGGACAGTAAGGCAATAAACGGTGGCGCTGGAGAAGACTCTGGAGAGTCCTTTGGACAGTAAGGCAATCGAACCAGTCAATCCTAAAGGAAACCAACCCTGAATATCCATTGGGAGGAATGACGTTGACCCCGAAGCTCCAACACTTTGGCCACCTGATGTAAAGAGCCAATTCACTGGAAAAGCCCCTGATGCTGGGAAAGATTGAGGGCAGGAGGAGAAGGGGACGACAGAGGGTGAGATGGTTGGGATGGCACCACTGACTCAAGGGACATGAGTTTGAGCAAATTCCAAGAGATGGTAAAGGACAGGGAAGCCTGGCACGCTGTGATCCATGGGGTCGCAAAGAGTTGGACATGGTTGAGCAACTGAAAAAAAATTTGCTGCCTACCTGAAATATTGTAAAAACAACTATACTTAAATTGTAAAAATTGAAAAAAAAAAAAAGCAGACTCACCAGCCTGCCTTGGGGGTGTGGCACCAGCAAGCTCAAGGGGGCCAGAGCCAGACACTCAGACCTAGAAAGCAGGAGGTCAAGAGACCATGTCACCTGAGAGGGAGCAAATGTCCTGACTCCCGTGTGTCCCACTGTGTGTGAGCATGGGATGCGTGCCTGTGTGTGTGTGCAAGGGATGTGACTCCAGGTGCATGTGTCAGGCATAGGCAGGGGCAGGACCGGAGGGATCTTTGAAGGCATGAGCATGTGTGCCTGTGTTGGAGAGCTAGGTGTCCCTGTGAGTGTGGGTGCGTGTAGGTGCATAGAATAGGCTGAGTGTGGGAATGTGTGTGAAAGAAGTGTGCAAGTGAGTGTGGGGCCCAACTAGGAGCTCATAGAGTCCTGGGAGAGACAATGTTTGTGGAGTGTGTAGAGTGCTTCAAATTAGAGATGTATAGGGGGACTTCTCTGTGGTCCAATGGCTAAGACCCCTGCTCCCAATGCAGGGGGCCAGGGTTCAATCCCTGCTCAGGGAACTAGGTCCCACATACCACAACTAAAGACCTTGCATGCCACAACAAAGAGCTGGTAGCGCCGAATAAATAAAATATTTTTTAAAAAAGAGAGAGAGAGAGAGGCATGTGGAAGAGTATGTATCCTCTTTCCCAACTCTTCCTACTTAAAGAAAGTTCTTTTCACTTTATCTCCATAGCCCAGAGAAAAAGAACAAACTTTGCCCTGGAGAACCTAGCACAGAAAAGGGAATACTTTTTAAAAACTACTTATTGTGTGAATGAATGGGCACTGGAGATCCAATTCATGGTTAGCACTCAAGCCCCCAACTGCCAAACTCATGCCCATGGCAGACATCACAAGTCAATTCCAGCATGCTAGGCCATGGATCCCTGACTCAGTCTCTATATTCTTAAGTCAACAGCCCAGTCAGCCACCTCCAATCAACATCAGCACGGAAGAACAGATGAGATTTAGCTGAACCTGTTTTGCAGATGAGGAAACGGCAGCTAAAGAAGGTCCAGTGAGAAGTCCACGTGGACCAGCTGGTATCCTCTGGCTGCCTGCTTTACCCAGCCTCTCCAGAAGTTCCAGAGAAGCCCTTGTCTGGCTGGGCAGGCTGGGGTGCCAGGGAGGAGCACAGCTGGGAAGCTGGCATGGGTCCCTTGCAGCACTGCCTCTCCGCGCCGCATTCGCCACTCTGGCGACGTCCCTGCTGTTTTCCGTTGCCCTCTCCCTACAGCTGCTCTTTTGAAAGCCCTGCATGGGAAGCTGTTGATGTGTCTCTCTGTTCCCTTTGCAGACCATTGTCCTCTCATTGGCGCCAGCCGTGTTCTTCTCTTGGCCGCTTAATTAACAGTATTATTAATGCCAAGAGGAAAGAGTCACCCAGATCATTTCTCATAGCAACTTGTGCTTGTGAATATGAGCTGCGGGCAGACAGGAAGCAGGGGCTGATGCCAAGAGGTGCCCTCCTCCCTGCCCATGGGGCCCTTCACTTGCCAATGCCCAGCTGGACCCCTTGGCTCTGACTCCCAGGGGCAGCCCTCGGGGGTCAAGGAGGACATGAAAAGTGAAACTGAAAGTCGTTCCGTTATGTCTGACTCTTTGTGACTCCATGGACTATACAGTCCGTGAAATTCTTCAGGCCAGAATACTGGAGTGGGTAGCCTTTCCCTTCTTCAGAGAATCTCCTCAACAAAAGGGATCAAACTCAGGTCTCCCTCACTGCAAGCAGATTCTTTACCAGCTGAGTTACCAGGGAAGCCCAAGAATACCGGAGTGGGTAGTATATCCCTTCTCCAGTGGATACTCAGGACTCGAATGCATTGTAGGTGGATTCTTTACCAGCTGAGCTACCAGGAAGCCCCAAGGAGGAGATGGTTTGCAGCAAATCTGTCTGGAGTTCCCCAAGCCTGGTTGATAAACCCTGCTCTGAGCAATAGGAGCAAGTTAAATCTTTGGGGAGAGGGGCTAGGGATTCCCCTGGGATGAGGTGGAAGACAGTCGTGTCTTCTACATGCAGACAAGAAACACTAGATGGAAGCTGCCAGGAGCTGTGTGACCTTGGGCCAGCCCACCGCTGTCTCTGTGCTCAGTTTCTTCTCCGGGAAAAGCGCTTCCCACACGTGTTCCTGGGCTCAGCCCCTATGTGCCGGGTGTCAGCTGTCCCTGGTCGCAGCGACCTACTGCTACATTATAGCTCCCCCTAGAACGTAGTGCCTTAAAACAAGAACATCTTGTGTGTGCATGAATCTGTGATCTGTGCAGGGCTCCTCAGGTACAGTCCACCTCTGCTCCACACAGCATCAGCTGAGACAACTCAGCTGTGGAGTGAGGGAGCAGCTTTCAAAGGGGCTCACTCACATGGCTGGCAGGTTGGTCCCAGCAGTTTGCCGGCAGCTGGGCTGGGGCTGTACCCCAGACGGAGTCGGGTAGCCGGGAGGGAGTGTGTCTCCATTCCTCTCTGCAGGCTGCCTGGGCTTCCTCACAACATGGTGGCTGGGTTCTGGGGATAAATACCCAAAGAGAACCAGGCACAAGTACAGGGTATCCTTATGGCCTAGGCTTGAAAGTCGTAGCATGACCTCCACTGTACGCTGTTGGTTGAAAGTGAAAGTGTTAGCTGCTCAGTCGTGTCTGACTCTGCCACCCTATATACTGTAGCCCACCAGGCTCCTCTGTCCATGACACTCTTCAGGCAAGAACACTGGAGTGGGTTGCCATTCCCTTCTCCAGGGAAGTCTTCTCGACCTAGGGATCCAACCTAGTTGAGGCCATCACAAATGCTCACCCAGTTTCAAGGACAGGGGACGTAGACTCCACCTCTTGCTAAGGGACTGGAGAGGGGTGGGGAATATGGGTGTGACTGCCTTTGGAAGAGGCAGTTGGTCACCTCCTTCAAGACAGCTGTGAGGCAGGTATGATTCTTAGTCCCATTCTACAGATAAGGAAAAATGAGTTTCAGAGAAGTTAAATAATTTCCCCAAGGTCACACAGCTAAGTGAGTGGGCAAAGATTTGAACATATGCAACCTGACTTGAAAACTTAGGGCTTTGGTCTTTTTATTATTCTTTTTTAGATGCAAAATTCTTCTTTCTAAGAAAAATCTTTTGGGCGAGACCTATAAAGGGAGGCAGGGAAGCAGTGAGGGGACAGCCAGGATCCCATTTGGTCTTCAGGAGGAGTCCTTGGCCGTGGTATGGATGATGGATTTGGGGGTATGGGGAGTGTGGCTGGACTGGAGGGGTCATCCTGGGGCTGCAGAGCAGGGCAGCACCATCCGCCCTGGTACTCAGCGGGGATGGGCACTCCCGGTGGAAAATGGAGTGGAGGGGCCCTTGTCCTCAGGAAACTCCAATGAAACAGGCCCAGGGAGAGAGGAGCTGAGATGTGACAAAGAGCAGGTGACTCATCAGAGCCCCCCCTCCCCCCCAAGCTGCCAGCCAGGCTGCTCTGACGTCAGCCTGAGGCCTCTGTCTGCCCGTTCGTCACTTCCCAGAACGCCTGGGCTGCTCCTTATGCGGTGGTTTTGACGTGAACACGTCTCTCCTATAAAAAGAAGGGTTTAAAAATAGCCAACTTGTCATGAGGTGTAGGGAAGAGAGACACCCCCTCCCCACCCACAGGAGTGAGGTGGAAAGTCCCCATCGCTCGGCAAAGCTGTGCTCATCACTCCCACCCCCTCCTCACCACCCAGAGCCACTCAAGGCAAGTTCGCGGAGATTTACTAAAGTAACTCAAGAATCTTCCTGCTACTTTAGGCAAATCATCCTCGTGATCAATGATATGACAGCTGCCAACTTCTCTTTCTCCTCTTAGGGACCAGTGAGGCTGAGAAGAAACACCTGGAGTCATCCAGGGGCCAGTTGGTATCCAGGGGAGCCCGAGGGGTGGGGCTGGGTAGTGCTCACAGACTGGCTCTGGACACTGGTGCATCTAGGTTCAAGTCCCCTCCCTTTCCCTTCCCCACTGGGTGGTCTTGCACAAGTGATTGGACCTCTCTGGGCTTTAGTTTTCCTGTCTGTAAAATGGGTCTCAATGAGAGGTGGACCATAAAGAAGGCTGAACTTGGAATAATTGATGCTTTTGAGTTGTGGTACTGGAGAAAACCCTTGAGAGTCCCTTGGAGACTCAAGATCAAACCAGTCAATCCTAGAGGAAATCAACCCTAAATATTCATTGAAAGGACTGATGCTGAAGCTGAAGATCCAATACTATGGCCACCTGACGTGAAGAGCTGACTCACTGGAGAAGACCCTGATGCTAAGAAAGACTGAAGGCAGGAGGAGAAGGGGATGACAGAGGACCAGATGGTTGGATGGCATCACTGACTCGATGGAGTGAGTTTGTGCAAATTCCATGAGATAATGAAGGACAGGGAAGCGTGCTGCAGTCCATGGGGTCATGAAGAGTCAGACAGGACTGAATGACTGAACAACAAAATGGGTCCCATAACACAGGGAGACAAGAGAGGCACTGGTGAAGAGGGGAGAGGAAGATGTGGAAACATCTAGAAGGCTGCAGCTGGAATCCCCCTCGTCCATCTTGCAGGCCCAACGGGTNCATGGGGTCATGAAGAGTCAGACAGGACTGAATGACTGAACAACAAAATGGGTCCCATAACACAGGGAGACAAGAGAGGCACTGGTGAAGAGGGGAGAGGAAGATGTGGAAACATCTAGAAGGCTGCAGCTGGAATCCCCCTCGTCCATCTTGCAGGCCCAACGGGTGGCCTGCTTCCCATGCGGACACTCGGCAAAGAGCATGGCCCACAGGAACAGCCTGAGCACCTTCAAGCTGCTTGATGAATGTTCCATTTAGTGCAATAAACAACACAATTACTCAGCTCCTGCAAACTCCACTCTGAGGGCGGGGGGCGGGGGCAGGCAGGACGGGCCTTCTGAGTCAACCCTGCTATTAATTAAGGCACTCAGGCACAGTTCTAGAAGCCTATGTCACACCTTCTCAGCTGCTGAAAGGGTGGGTATGGCGGTGGGCGAAGATGGTATCTCGTGGCCCTTCATTATGGCACCCACAAAGAGGGCACAGCCGGAGATGGCCTAAGAGAGATATCCTCCCCTTCGCATGCCCCTGTCACTGCTCGTTCTCTTGGTCCCAATAAATTCTCACGACGAAACGGTGACAGCGTCAGCGGCATCCAGTGCTTGGCTGGGTTTCCTCTCCGGTCTGGAGCTGAGCTGGCTGTTGGCTTATCGAGGCTGGCCTTGGAGACTCAGTTCTGTTCCACACGGCTCTTGTGTTTCAACAGGCTTTGTTGTTCAGTCGTTCGGCCAGTCCTGTCCAACTCTTTGAGACTCCATGGACTGCAGCATGCCAGGCCTCCCTGTCCTTTAGCATCTCCCAGAGCTTGCTCAGACTCACGTCCATTGAGTCAGTGATGCCATCGAACCATCTCATCCTCTGTCGTCCCCTTCTCTTCCCGCCCTCAATCTTTCCCAGCATCAGAGTCTTTCAAAGGAGCCCACTCTTCAGGCTAGCCCGGACTTATTCTCATGGCAGCTGAGCAGGAATCTGAGAAACAGCAGAACCAGCAGACCCTCATCAAACCCAGCCTGGAACGGCATAGTTCATTTTCAGCCCCGCCCTTGGCTAACACAGGTCACACGAGCAAACCTAGATTTGAGGGATGGGAGCAGACGTTGCCTCTGATGGGAGAAGATGCAAAGCCACATCATGAAGAGGCACTGCGAGAGGAAGGGACCAGGAGAAGGAACGGAGGTCTTTTCTAAGACCTCCAGCCCCCTCGTATAGAACTTGTGTGTGCCATCTCGGAATAGCACAGGCAGCCTGGGCTCACCATTTTCCATCCATGTGACATCTGATAAGTTGCCAGCCTTGCTAAGCCTCTTTGCCTCACTTGCAAAGGAAAATAAAAGGAATAAAAAATGGGATTGACCTCAAGGGCCATCACAAGAACTAAAAGACACAATGTGTCTGAAGTGATGGCCACACAGCATGTGCTCAGTAAATTTCTGCTCACCACCATCAATATCACCATCACAGACCAGTAACAAGGGGGTGGAAAACTTGACCTGAGTTTGCATTCTGGCTCTGCCACTTGCCAGCTGGTGGTCTCTTAACCCCTATGCCTCTCCATTTCCTTAATAAACTGTGGAAAATTCTGAGAGAGATGGGAATACCAGACCACCTGGCCTGCCTTTTGAGAAACCTACATGCAGGTCAGGAAGCAACAGTTAGAAGTGGACATGGAACAGCAGACTGGTTCCAAATAGGAAAAGGAGNGTCAAGAGGAGAAGGGGACGACAGAGGATGAGATGGCTGGATGGCATCACCGATTCATTGGACATGAATTTGGGTGAACTCTGGGAGTTGGTGATGGACAGGGAGGCCTGGCATGCTGCGATTCATGGGGTCACAAAGAGTCGGACACGACTGAGCAACTGAACTGAAAGTGAGGATATTAATATACACTGCCTCCAAGAGCATGGTATGATGCAATGAGATAATCCTACAAGAGGCTTAGCTCAGTGGCTGTTATAACACTGAGTTCTTGGGAAATAGAGGTGATTATGATTATTAATATCCATAAACAAGCATATTAATACTTATCTCAAAGAGTGGCTCTGAGGAACAATGAGGGTAATGAATCATGGAGATGCCTTGGAGGCCAAGAAAGACTTGCATTTATCAATACTGTGTTAATCTTATGAGACAGAAACACAAGTCCAAAGCTTGTGTTTGAGCTTAAGCGAAGCAAAAGATGTTCTTGGCTCTAGTCACCAAAAATTCTGTGAGGAAAACAGGTGTGAGACAGGTCTCCAGGATGTCAGCCTCATCCGGACATTTGCTTTGTCTTCATCTGCTTCTCTCTTTGCTGGGCACCTTCTTTCCCTCAGACCTACCTCTCCACAGAACAAAGGACAGCTCATTTCACGGAGGAAAAGAACGTGCCTTCATCCAGCCCAGAGCAGAAATCCCAGAGAAGGCTCTGATTGGTCCAGTGTAGGTCACATGCCCATCATTAGCTCAATCACTGCAGTCAGTGGGTGGGACATTATGCCGGAGAAGGCTCTGATTGGCCCAGTGTGGGTCACATGCCGACCTTTAAATAGTCACTGCAGTCAGTGGGTGGGAGATTATGATTGGCAGCCCCCATCATAAGTGTTAAGATGCCTGGAAAGAAAAGGAAGTTGGATAAAAACAGAATACTTGCTTTGGTTCTGCCTGACACTTGCCAGTTCTGCCTGCCCACATTTCACAGGGGGTTCCTTAAGTCTAAGCAAGAGACTCACTCAGGGGACTTTGCTGGCAGTTCAGTGATCAAGACTCCACACGGCCACATCAAGGGTCAGATTCCACATGCAATACAGTGCAATCTCCAAAAAAAAAAAAAAAAAAGAGAGAGAGAGAGAGACTCACTCAGGTTACACAACAGGAAAATAAAAGCCCAGTCCTGACACTATGTGATGCTGTCTCTCACAGGAAAGAGTCTCTTGTGCCTGGGCAGCCCTGCTCAGCACCTCCCCCAGCCTGGCTGAATTCCCCCTGCATCTTGGTCCCTATCCGTGTGTCCCTGGCACATTCACAGGAGGAGCCGTGGCGTTTGGTTGCTCACACCTGGACCGGTTGCCCTCGCCCAGCACTGCTGACCATTCTGCTGAGTCTTGGAGCTGTCAAACATCTCAGAAGCAATCGCCCGCATATTTTAGGTCTAGCCAAGGCCGCCTGCCTTTGTCCAGCATCACTTGCTGTATATTCCAAGAGAAATTGGATCCACATGGACCAAATTCCTCTACACTCATCTCACACTGGCAAGGGTTTGGCACAAAAGAAGGACTGTGGAGAGTCTTCTCCTTCCCTGGGGACCAGAGCACAGCCTCCAACGCCAAGGGGATGACAGGCTCCCGGCCGAAGGTGCAGTCAGTGCCGCCAAAGCCTAACTTCCTAGGGTCAGAGAAGGACAAAGGCCACAGAGGAGGGAAACCTGCTCTCCTGGCCTCCTGGGCTGGGGGAGGGGTAGAGCGCACACAGCCTCTCCCACCTGCTGCCTGGAAGCAGGAGGCATGGGTGAGGTGAGCTCATGAGCCATGAGCTCAGTGCTCAGTGGCTAGACTATCCTGGCACCCCACCCCACCCCACTCTGCTATTCTTCAGCTAGGTGGCCATGGGCAAGCCTCAGTCTCCTCATCTGAACAATGGGGTTACAAATGAAGTCGACCCCACAGGATAGTGGTTTAATCATAATAATGAAGTGAGGACTATAAAAGTCACGATTAGTCGACAGGAGTATTTGTGCTGCTGTGGGCTTCCCAGGTGGCTCAGTGGTAACGAATCCAACTGCCAGCGCGAGAGATGCAGGTTCTATCCCTGGGTGAGGAAGAGCCCCTGGGGGAGGAAATGGCAACCCAATCCAGTATTCTTGTCTGGAAAATTCCATGGACAGAGGAGCCTGGTGGGCTACAGTTCGCAGGGTCGCAAAGAGTCGGCCACGACTGAGGGACAAAGCACACGTTTGTGCTGTTCCCAGCGCACATCACTAACACCATCACCGTAACCATCACCACCACTACCAACGCCACTGCCAGTACCACCATCATCAACATCATCACATCCTCACCATCCCAGTCGCCACCAGCACCACCAACACTGTCCCCGCCACCATCATTATGACCACCTTGTCACCATGTCATTGCCATCATCAACGCTGTCTTCACCACCATCACCATTAGGCAAAGCCTAATTGTCAGGCCGGGCTTCCCAGGTAGCTCAGTCAGTAAAGAATCTGCCTGCAATGCAGGAGACCCAGGTTTGATTCCTGGGTTGGGAAGATCCCCTGGAGAAGGAAATGGCAACCCACTCCAGTGTTCTTGTCTGGAGAATCCCACGGACTGAGGAGCCTGGCAGGCTACAAAGTCCATGGGGTCGTAAGAATCGGACATGACCTGACGACTAAACCACCACCAGTTGTCAGGCCAGCCCTCATATCTTCCTTCCCAAAGCCACCATCCTCCTCCAAGTCACTAACTTCTGCAGACTGCCTACCTGCCTCTAGTCTCACCCACTCCAAAACCCCTGCTGCAGCTCCAAACCCTTCCCTGACTCCCATCACCCAAAGAATAAACCCCAAGCCCTTTTGTGTGGCGCTAGGGCCCTTTCCACTGGGGACCCTTCCCACTTTTGTCACCCAAACCCTAGAGTCCTGGTTACATCAGGTAGTACCCCTGTCTCTCAAATAGGCCACACTTCCCCAGGCCCCCAGGTCTACACCCCACGGGTTCCCTCCAATCGGAACACTTCTACCTATTCCCTGATGAACTCCCAGGGACCTTTCTGGGGTCAGCTCAGATGGTTCCTTCATAACCAGTTGTTTGGTCTCTAAGTCATGTCCGACTCTTTTCTTAACCAGCCGTTTAGTTGCTTAGTTGTGTCCCACTCTGCGACCCCGTGAACTATAGCCCGCCAGGGTTCTCTGTTCGTGGGATCTCCAGGCAAGAATACTGGAGTGGGTTGCCATTTCCTTCTCCAGGGGATCTTCCCAACCCAGGGATTGAACCCGTCTCTCCTGCACTGGCAGGCAGATTCTTTGCTGTTGAGCCACCGAGGAAACGGCCACTAAATTCTAGCCTGCAGAAGGTTCTGGACTTCTTGGTTAAAACGGGAGATGAGGAAGAGCTGGAGAGAGACGTTTAAGTCACATTAGCACCCACAGGAGTCTTCCCCTGATGTCATGGAACTGGGAGGAAATAGCCGTCTCGCTAGGGAATTCAAACCGATTCATCTCATGACCCACCCAGGGGACGGCACCCCACTCTTCAAGACACACTGGCAGGTATGACGTGCCCCATGGGGTGCTTGGGGCAGAACTCTGTCTCCCCAGCATCCTCTCTGAGCCGAGCCAGTCCCATACGTTTAGAAGGTTCGTCGTCTTTTACAGCTGAAGTTACATCATGTGTCCTCTGAAGCAGACATTCCTAGCGTAAATCCCCGCTCCGCCCTTTCCCGTCTGCTTTAAGGATCTTGTTTCCTCAACTATACAAGGCTGGGTTGTAGCAAAGGACCTCAGAGGAACCTTCCCCTCCTATCCTGAGCGGGGAGTCACAGGGCTTGAAGCCGACAGATCTGTTTTCCACCTGGCAGAGCTGCCCACTCCGAGTGTCGGGGCTCCCCTGCCGTGTGCTGGACGCGACACGCTTGGATCTTGGAGTGGATGGCGGCCTCCACCCTGTGCCCGGCACCCGCAGAGTCTGAGCTGTGCTTTCTGAACACGGAGCCTGGCACAAGGGGAGCCTGTGCCAACACGGGCTGGGTATGACTCAACGCTCTCTCCTCCTCCTCTCCCAAAATGCGGTTGCCTTGGGCAGGAGTGGGCCTGGAGAGGAGCCCAGGCAGGCTGGACACCCGGAGGGGCCAGACCCTATGCCCACTAGCTCCCGTGACGCTCCTTTTAGAGCTGCAGGCTTCGTGACAGAGCATTTGGCTGGAACCTTCACAAATAAATGATTTCAGAGAGAACGCAGATGACACAGGAAAACGAGCTGCAGATGGTGCCTGCTGCCCAAAAGAGGGCCTCCCCGGCCCTCTCCCGGGCCCTGCGTCAGCACCCCCCAGGCCCCGCTCCCATCCCGCTGACCCGCTGTGGCCTGCGGGAGGTGCCCTGGGGAAGGGGCAGCAAAGTGGGGGAGGCCCAGCTGCGATCCTGCGTGGAAGAGAGGAGGGAGGGAGCGGAGCTGCCTGTCACCCACCCCCTGACCACCTCCTGGGTGTCGGGCTCTGCCCTGGGGACACTAGGGGGACTTCATCTGATCCCCCTGGCCCAGGAGGGAGGCAGAGAACCCCCAAACCCCAGTGCCTCAGGGGATGACTACATGAGGCTGGCCCACCTCACAGGCTCATCTCCAACCACCCTTTCCTCTCTCCTTCTTCTCTAACTGCACACAGCAAGCGCTTCCTGCCCCAGGGCCTTTGCACTTGCCAGTTCCTGGGCCTGGATCACGCTTTCAAATTGTACCCCTTCAAAAGAACTTCTCTCATCACCTGGAGTAATCCTAGCCTTTTATTCCTTATTAAAGCACACCATTTATGTCCTTCATACATGTTTTCACAACTAGGAATAATGTATTGGTGGGTGTTTACTTCCTCCTGGGCAGACCAGGGAAGTTTATTCATCAGTGTTTCTCTAGGACCTGGCACCATGCCCTGGAATATAGAGGTACTCAGGTATTTATGGGATGGAGAGGTATTTGGGTGCTTAAAGAAGCGAAGAAAAGGCCATCTGAGCAGGGTTCTGAACAGAGTTCAACAGGTGGAGGGAAAGAGGTGATGAGGCAGAAAGGGCAGTGAGGTGTGAGCAGACAGGCCTACGGGAGTCTGGTCTGCTGGTTCTGGACACGCACGGAAGCATCGAATGGCCTGGCTTAAACCCAGATCCCCCATTCACGGTGGCGCTGGGGAGTCACCTCAGCTCTCTGAGCTCAGTTTCCTCATCTCTAAGATGACGGGGAGGAGGAAGGGGGGCCTGGGGAGAAGGCACACAGTCTTGGCCCCACACTTCACACAGTCAGCTGGATAAGCAAAGTCACTATTGTTTTCATGTAGAGACTCAGCTGAAGAACTTGTAGGACCCAGGCCTGGGAAGGAAGGAAGGAAGGGATGGGGGAAGAAGGGAGGAGGGAGGGGAGGAAGG
>SJYA01002485.1:0-15804 GCA_006410615.1 Neotragus moschatus | reverse complement strand
TTGGTTCTGGCTCCGTGGCTGCCCAGCTGCCTGACCTTGAACTGGACATTCTGAGCCTCCGAGTCTTCGCGTGTAAAATAGAGAGATTGAGCAACATTTCTGGGAAGTCTGGGGCAGGATGGCACATGAGGTGCCCAAATGAGCCTTGAGCAATCCCTAGCCTCCTAGTGATGAAGTCACTCCCGTTTCAACTCTCTCCAAGCCCTTTCCATTGCTGCAAGGAGGATGTCTCTGCTCACTGCTACTCCGTCTCTAACATCTCTCTCGGGCAACCTGACCTCATTTTCAAAAAAGACGGACGTTCTCAGACCGGGGGCCTTCAGCAGGAAGCAGTGACACTGCCATGTTGTCCACGGGGCCCCAAAGAGTCGGACAGAACTTAGCGTCTAAACTGCAGCAACACTTCTTTTTTAAGATTTTTTTATGTGGACCATTTTTAAAGTCTTTTCTGAATTTGTTACAATAGTGTTTCTCTTTTATGTTTTGGTGTTTTTGGCCTCGAGACATGCAGGATCTTAGGTCCCCGACCAGGGATCGAACCCACACCCCCTGTATGGACAGGCAAAGTCTTAACCACTGGACCTCCAGGGAAGTCCCTCGAGGCAAACCAAGTCTCATTTATTTTAGAATTACGGAGGACACACTATAATCTCTTCTAGACTCCCTCTCTTGTCCATTCTTCAGAAAAAGCTTACCGAAATTTCCACCCCAGCTTAAAATTTATACAGGTAGCAGAAGAGGGGCAACAAAATCAGCAGAATGGAGGATTCAAAACTAACCCCCTACAAATATGGTCAAATGATTTTCAACAGTGGTACCAAAACAGCCTAATGGAGGAATGGAAAAATCTCTTCAACCAGTGGTCCTGGGACAAAGGAATATTCTAGAAATAAAGAACTCTTTTTTTATTATTTCTATTTTTCTGCCCTGTGCTGCATGTGGGATCTTAGCTCCCCAACCAGGGATTGAAACTGCACCCCTTGCAAACCTCAATCCAAATGTATTATGGAAAGCTCAACGTGGAAGCCGAACATAAAACCGTAAAGCTACTAGAAGAAAGTAGAGTCCCAGGGAAGACACAGACGGCTTTTGTCCTAAAGAGAAGCTTGATGAAATGGACTTCGTGGAACTTGTGGAATATTTAAACGTTTGCACTTCAGAGAACACCGCAAGAAAAACCACAGACTGGAAGAAAACATTTGCAACACACGAAGAAGGGGCTGGTGTCCAGAATATATAAAGAACTTTTAGAATTCAATAACAAAAAGACAAGCAATCGGACATATAATTGGGCAAAGGATCTGAACAGACATTTCACCAAAAAAAAGATATTCAGGAAGCAAATAAACACAGGAAAATACACACAGCATCATTAGGGAAATAAAAGTTACAACCTCAATAAGATATCACTACACACACACTAGAGTGGCCAAGTTAAAAAGACAGATATAAAAAGTGTTGCCAAGGATGTTAGAAGGAAATTGGAGCTTTCAGATGTCACCAGTGAAAATGCAAAGTGGCACAACCACTTTTGAAAAATGGTTTGACAGTTTCTTAAGAAGGGAAACATACACCTTCTACATGACCCACCCAAAAACCTAGTGGCTCCGACAAAGAATCTGCCTGCAGTGCAGGAGACCAGGGTTCTAACCCTGGGTCGGGAAGATCCCCTGGAGAAGGAAATGGCAACCCACTCTAGCATTCTTGCCTGGAAAATCCTACGGACAGAGGAGCCTGGTGGGCTACAGTCTATGGGGGCGCAGAGTCTGACACAACTGAAGCAACTGAGAATACAAGCACAAACAAAACTTGTACACAGACCTTTACACTAGTTTTATTCCAGGTAAACGGAAGGGCAGACTGTGGTATACCCATACGATGCAATACCACTCAGCAATTCAGTGTTGTTTCACTGCCTACTCTGGGCTGAGAGCCCTCTGGGAGGGAGCTGGGGACCCTGAGAGTCCTCCTGCTGGTGGTACTGCCTTGTGGTGATTGTCTGGGGATCTTGATAGGATGCTTCCACTGACATTACCGGACTCCCTATGTGACTAGCAACTATTTGATTTGCAGAGTGTGTTCTAAGCCTGTGCTTACATTATACTCTCACTAGTATTTACAGTTAATTTAACAGACACATTTTATGAGTTTTCTCCCTAGAACAACATACGTTGATGTTTTTTTAAAAGACCCTGATGCTGGGAAAGATTGAGGGGAGGAGGAGAAGGGGAAGACAGAGGATGAGATGGTTGGATGGCATCACCGAATCAACGGACATGAGTCTGGGTAAGCTCCGGGAGTTGGTGACGGACAGGGAGGCCTGGCACGCTGCAGTCCTTGGTGTCGCAAAGAGTTGCGGACACAATTGAGCGACTGAACAACAACGTTCTGTCTGCATGGCTTTGCCTTTTCTAGACATTTCATATAAATGGAATCATATGATCTGTGGACTTTTTGTGTCAGACTAAGTAATATTTTCAAAGTTCACATGTTTCTATGGCTAAATAATATTCCATTGTATGAATATACCACATTTTGTTTATCCATTCATCATCCAGTCAATGGTAAGACAGTGTTTCTGTTAATATGGAAAGACCAACCTGCCAGATGCACCAGCCTGAAGCTTGAGTCCCACCCTGCCCTCCTCGGGGCCAACACACCGCTCAGTGTGAAGCCCTATCTGCATCCCACGATTCCATGCCTGCCCCTCAATACGCCAGTCGGTGGTCCTTTTGCTTCATGAATCCTTGGAGACGTGACCCCTTCACTTTCTCATCCATTCGTTTCACGTCAGTCTGAAGGCTCTCAAATGCCCGTACGTCGTGCTCATCACGCTCACCTTTCTTCCCTTCCTCGGGCACCAAACACGGTCCCACGCCACTGTCGCTTTGAACAGAAGATCTTTCAAGCTTCAAGACATTTTTGAGCTCCTCCAGATTATAGTGAATGGAGAGGCCACAGTCTTAAGACTTTACATTCTGACAAATACACTGTTGCGTGACTGTTGACCCCTGACCCACAAGGGATTTCGGCGTGCTGACTTGTCCCCAGTTGAAAATCTGCATGTCGTTGATAGTCAGGTCTCCTGATATCTGGTTCCTCCAAATCTGTGGTTCTGCATCCATCGATTCAGCCAGTTCCAATTGTGTAGGACTGTATGTAGTATTTACTATTGAAAAACATTTGCCTGTAAGTGGACCTACACACTTCAAACCCATGTTGTCCAAGGGTCAACTGTACAAGAAAACTTTTAAAACTGAAGGGGAAAAGAATGCAACAAAATTTCTGCCAAATCAGGGTCCGTTGTATGCTGGGATGAATAAGGTGAACTCCTATTCATCCTTCAAAACCCTACCTGGGCATGACCATTGGAGGAAGCCTTCCCTAAGCCTCCAATGTGGGGTTCATGGATCTCTGGGAGTGACATTCATTCCTCGTCCTACAGTTGGTGACTGGGCATATTCTCTTCACTGGTACCTGTTAATTTATTTGTCTTGTCTGTCTCCTCTCCACCACATTTTCCCCTTTGGAAACTAAAGGTCTGCTATGATCTCAAGTCTAAGGCTGTAGGTGCCAGAGTGAAACTGCTGCCCACCGGGAAGCCCATGGGACAGCTAGAGCTTTACAGGGCCTGTGAGCTACTGCTCATGGTAACCTTCAAGCTCGATGTGATTTACTACATTTTATTATTTAAATTTTTATTTATTTTGGCCATGCCTTGCAGCTTGCAAGATCTTTGTTCCCAAACCAGAGATTGAACCCGGGCAATGGCAGTGAAAGTGCAGAATCCTAAACACTAGGCCACCAAGGAATTCCCTCATTTGCTCCAGTTTAGACATAAGAAAGGGCTTCCCTGGTGGCTCAAATGGTAAAGAACCTTCCTGTAATGTGGGAGACCCGGGTTCAATTATTGGGTTGGGACGGTCCCCTGGAGAAGAGAATGGCAACCCACTTCAGTATCTTGCCAGGAAAATCCCTCGGACAGAGGAGCCTGGCGAGCTGCAGTCCACGGGCTGGCCAAGAGTCGGGCACAGTTGAGCAGCTGACACCCACACATACGCACAGATAAGAAAATGGAGGTGGGGTAAACCACTTGTCCATGGCCCAGGGCTGCCAAGGAAGCAGCCCCCGAGGCAGAACCGCCCACCTCCAAACACCATCAGCTGCACGGTGAGCCGATCGACATGACGCTAACAGTTTCCGGATACGGAGCCCTCCCGTGCGCTGCGTCCACACAGACCGTCTCCTAGAATGACTCCAGGAGCGCTCACATCATGGATGGGAAATGGAGGCGCCGAGCACCTGTGAAACCTGCCGGAGGTTAACGAAGCTTCCTGGGACCTGAACACTGGGACCCGAAAGAATAACCATCACCCAGCAAGCCCCTTGCCCCTGCCTCCCTCCTGCCCCAGTGGCTCTCAGCTCCAGGGGCTCATGTCCTGCACAGGACATTGAGCAATGCTTGGAGACATTTGGAGCTGTCGCAAGGGAAGTAGGGGGAGAAGAGATGCTGCTGGCAGTTAGTGGGCAGACACCAGGAACGACGCTAAATACCCCACAGTGCCCAGGACAGCTGCCCCTCCCCTGCCCAGAGAGAGTCTGAGATGACCCAACTTAGAACAGCATCAATGCACACATAGGCACACGTGCGCACACAGACACGCACACACTACAGCATCCAGACCCACATTCCCATCCCCCATCCTGACTCATTCCCTGGTGACTCAGAGGGTAAAGAATCTGCCTGCAATGCAGGAAACCTGGGTTTGATCCCTGGGTCAGGAAGTTCCCTTGAAGAAGAGAACAGCAACCCATTCCAGTATTCTTGCCTGGAGAATTCCATGCCTGGACAGAGGAGCCTGGCAGGCTATAGTCCATGGGGTCACACACACAAAAAAAGAGTGGGACACGACTGACTGACTAACACAAGGCAAAAGGGGAGGGGATGGGGAAAAATAATGCAAGCCCCGCCCACAAATGTACCACAGCCACCATTAACGTCATATTTATTGTTATTTAGCTGCTCAGGAAAACATATACAGGTATATACAATATGCATGAATACAGAAGACTGCACTTTACATATTTTTTTTAAAAAAAGAAAGAAAAAAATAACACTCAATTTCATGAGCTATTGTCACAGTCTTCCAACCAAGCATTTCAGAAATGAATTTCTTTTAAGAGTCAAAAAAGATTACAGGATTGCCTAACACACAGCAGAGTTAAGTTTCCATATTTTACATGTGCAAGAACGTTTTCATATTCTTTCCCGAAGAGTTTTGCTATGCAGTACCGATTACCAGTGTTTGTGGAGTCTTGTGGGTTGGGTGTGTTTTTAATTTGCTTTTATTCTTTCCATTAAACCAAATCTAGTGAAATAACATCCTTTTGCTTAAGGCTATTTTTAAAGCTGTTCCATTCTGGGGTCGTGGGGAGCGAGAAAGTTGAAAACTTCAGGGGTTTCCAAGGTTGCCAGGACCATGAGCTGATGGCCTCAACGCAGGGAAAGTCAAAGACAGAAGTCAAGACACTTGGCTCCCCGGCCTTAAGCAATTAAGGAGAAATCATTCCTGTTTAAGAAATAAAAGGATGAAGCTCTCAAACAGCTGTACATTGCGGAATCAGAGGGGGCGTGGAGTTTCGCTCAGACTACAGCTGGCCCTCTTGCAGCCCACTGCAGGAGGGGAGATTCCCTGCCCCTTTCTCTCCTTTACTGGGTGAGCTCCCACCTTCTTCTCTTTGATCAGTCCACACGACCTGCTTCTGCTGGCCTTCTGCAGGGGCCGGGGTCAACCCGGGTCAAACTGCCCATGTAGGAACTTCGGACAGTCCAGACTCAGACCCCGAGCCAAAAGGGCCAACAGGAGGAAAGACGAGGAGGGGGAAGTGGAAAGAGCCAGATTTTTCTGGATGTTCTTCTCCTTTTGCTAAAAAGTTCTTTGAAATAAACAATGTGGGTGTTGTATGGTGAGCTCAAAGCCTTCAGGTCACTTGCTTTAAAAAAAAAAGCCGGGTCTGCAAACTCTGGGGACGTGGGCAGGGGGGAAGGATGGAGGGGGCGTGAAGCTCAAAATGGAGCATTTAGTAAGATGCTCAGAAATTGAAATTGAGCAGAAGAGTCACCGATTTGGGTGATGCCGTGTCAGTCACTCCTTGTCTGGCCCACCTTGGAATCTGGGCCACCCCCACCACCCCCATGAATCACACAGGCCCTTTGTGGTCATCAGCAGCACCCAAAGAAAAGCCTCCCCTGCCCACGCCGGGCCTCCGCTGACTGCTGCTCTGGGAGCACCAGGTAAGAGGCCTCAGCTGGGTCCCTGCTCACCCAGCCACTCCTTCACCTCTGCTCAAAGAAGTCATTCCTTCAGGAGATGCTCAAGACATAGCTCTGGTTTTGCAGCAGGCTGAGATTACACCAAAAGCGAGAGGGGCCATTCTGGGGTTTTAAAAAAAGAAAAAGGCCCAAGAATCAAAGTCACTAGTTGCAGCCCCTTTCTCTCCTCTCTAGCCCTTGGAGTCTGCAAACTCCTCCATAGAAGACACACAGGCTGGGAGGTCGAAAGGAGGCTTGGCCGAGAGAGCCTGGGGGCTCCTTTACTCAGTGAGGTCCTCCAAAAAGTGCTGGTCCCTCCCAGGGATGTGGGGGCGGCCCAGAACGGGGAGAAGTGGGGGATGACCCAGAAACCACTCCTTCTTGCCCTGATGCCTGGTTGGCAACAGATGTCGGGAAAGGTCAAGGCTGAGACCTGACCTTTCAGCTCCAACACCCCAGACCCAGCCGACCTGGCCCAGAGCAGAGCGGGAGCCTGCCACCATCCCCGTACAGACCAGGGATGCTCCGCACAACGTGAAAATTCAGGGCCTGGGCGTTGGTGCAGAGGCCCAGAAAAGGAGAGAAAACACCACAGTCGAGTATTCCAACTGCTTCCCACAGAAGCGGGCCGGACACGTCATCACCTCCATCGCAGTGAAAGGCAGCTCCCAGCAAAAGAGAGAACGGAGCTGAAGGCTGAGCATGTGTTTGTAGGAACGAAAATATATACGTCTATTTTCTTAGGGAACAGACAAAACAAAATCTCAGGCGGAATACCTAAGGGGGGCATTAATTGTTTGGCTCCTGCCTGACTGATGACAGTTGGGTGTCAATATATAACATTGTGATGACAATTTGACTCTCACCCGGCAATATTCCAGAACTACTATTCTCCAGGATTTTCCATTTTAATAAGCAGTGAACAAAGCAAAAGGAAAAGGGAGGGGGGGCGGAAGGAGGTGGGGAGGAACAAGACTAAAAGAGAATTAAAAAGGAAAGCAACTCTTGTCTTATTATGAAATAACAATACTTGGACATACAGCAGCATGAAAATAAAACAAGGAAAGAGGTCATCTAAAAAAACGTATGCCAAGATTACAGAAAAAAAAATGGGAATTATCTAGCAGGAAGAAAATGCTTCAGCAAAAGTTTGCTAACTGCAGAAGGGTTAACACTGGTAACATACCGTGGCAGACGAGTTTCTTTTTTAAAAAAATTTTTTGAGGTTTTTTTTTTTTCCCCCCCTTTAAATTAACCCCTTCCGGTCCATATGCCACTAAGCAGGTACCAACCTAGAAAAAAAAAAAAAATCACCCACTCAGCAATAGTGGCCCTTTCGAATTCACGTGGTGGGGGCAGGTAGGGGTGGGGTCAGGTGAAGCAGGGAGAGGAGAGAGAAAGGGGGAAGGGAGGGCCTGGTGGGGGAGGGAGTATTTCTTGCCACTTCAAGTCAGGGCGGCCACGAATGTCCCGAATCTGTTGGAAATGTCGGAGTGCAGGGACCGCCAGGTGGGCACAGAGGCTCGGGCCTTGGCATCACCCACATCGTCTGTGCAGTGGACAGACAGGCACTGCAAGTGGCTGCCGGGCTGGGGTGCCGAGGCCTTGTTCGCAGGGAGGTCGTGGGCTGCAGAGAAAGAAGGAAAAGAGAATGTTAGCTGCTTGCTTGACTCTGCAAGAGGCCCTGATGGGGACAGAGTAGCAGAGGCAAGAGAAGAGAGGACAAGTCCAGGCCCTTTTTTTTCATGCCTAAAGATAGCCCAAGGAGATCTAAAGTCGCTTGGTTTGAATCCTCATGCTGTTGCCTTTGACTTGGGCTGTCATGCTTTAGCCAAGGGAAGACCCCTCCCTCTTGGGTCTGTTTTTCCCTACCACCTTGGAAAATAGAAGAGTTAGGCAGGATAACTCAGGGTTTGCCCATCTCTGATGGACTAGAGTTCCCAAAAGATTAACTGCTCCTATAGTAAGTTAGGAAGGCTTCCTGGAGGAGGCATATCTCAACTGGGTGTTGATAGATATGTAGGAGTTCATCAGATGCAGTGAATTAAATAAGAGTGGGGAGCATCATCCAGGTCTAGAATATAACCCATTCTCTTGTCATCTGCTAGACAGACATTTGCTAAGGGGCTGCTATGTGCTGGGAACCCCCTTATGAAGTGCCAAACTGCTCAGAGCGGTAGAGACTAAGAGTGTGGCCTCCCCAGCCACATGAGTGCCTTTGCCCATCCCCAGCTGCTGCAGAAAAGGACTTTCGGTGATAGAGGTAAGGAAGTCCACTCCTCTCCTACACCCTCAATGAGAATCCCCTCAAGTTCCTTCTCATTCAGTCCTATAGCACCAGAAACAGCACAGACCACAGCCATCCTCTGACTAGCCATCCTTGAGGGAAAGGAATCTGACAACCATTCACACCTAGTTTAAATTCTATTAGAAGACAAGAGGGACTGGGAGTCCCAGGCAGGGAAGGAAGAGAGCAGCCAGTTCAGAGGCCTCCTAATTTACTGTTGCCCAGTGACCCGTAGTTCTGTTCTGAGGCCTCTTAAATCATGATTATTCTCACTGTTCCATTTTCAGAGCCTGAATCTCAGAGAGGCAAGGTGACCTGCCCAAGGTCACACAGCCAGCCAGGAGCAGAGTGGGGTGTGAAGACAGACTGATAGTGAACTTCTGACTCAGCAAAAGTGAGAAGAGCTGGCACTGGGGGTGGGGGCCCAGCTCCGTCCGAGGGAGCACACCCAGATACTGAACTCCATGACCGGCCCGCCCTCCTCAGCACACTATGCAGGCCCAGCCTGGGCCTTGCGCCAGGCAGGAGTCACCCCACCCATCCCACCCTCTGGGATCTGGGGGGTGGAGTAGAGGAGGCTTCCCCCGAGAGCTGAGCCACGGCCTGCAGAGAACAATCCTCCCAGAGGGACGGGCCCAGGCAGCCAAGGCCAGGCATGACTAACTGTGTTTGGGGTCCCCACCCCGAAGCCCCAAAGACATCTCGCCTGGGGACCTGCGTTCTTGGGAGGAACTGGGGCTGGGAGGGAAGATTCTCTCCCTCTTCTTTCCTTTATTCAATTACAAAGCCTTCACTGCCACCCTACTGTGTGCCAGGCGTGGTGATGAGCCTGCAGATTCCAGCAGGAGACAAGGCACCTTCTCCTCCTCCTCTTCCTGCATCTGACAGTGAGGCTGGGAAACTGGTGCCAGAGCCCAGTCACTTTGGAGTCAGAGACTGCAGCCTGAATCCCAGCCCTACCGCTGTGTGCACAAGGCCTGACACTTTTCTCTCTCTGAGCCTCAGTTCTGTTCACTGCTAAAGTGGGGGTGATGCCATCTCCCTCGGGGTCTTGTCACAGGTGTCCAGGCACACAGACACATCCCCAGGCAGGCGGCCGAGACTGTCATTCGTGTCTGGGGTTGGGGAGGCAGCCCTTGCAAGCATCTAGAAGCCTTCAAGCCTGGTCCCCTCCTTCAGACTGGCCAGCTGGGTGTGGCCCTGACCATGAAACGNGTCCAGGCACACAGACACATCCCCAGGCAGGCGGCCGAGACTGTCATTCGTGTCTGGGGTTGGGGAGGCAGCCCTTGCAAGCATCTAGAAGCCTTCAAGCCTGGTCCCCTCCTTCAGACTGGCCAGCTGGGTGTGGCCCTGACCATGAAACGGGAGTCTTTGCCCATTTCGTGGGCAGGGAAGCTAAGCCTAAGGTTTCAAAGTCAGTTAGAGCTATGAAGCTGTGACCCCAGGAAGCTAGAGATACCAGAATTGGGGTCTCCTCACTCCCAGCAGGCCCTGGATTCCAGCCACGCTGATGCACAGCCCTCACATCTCCGCTCTTGAGCCCACGCTTGCCTTGCTTCCAGTGACACCCTGCTGCTTAACACCGTGGGGGGTATTTTGTTCTGAGCGTTGCAAGATCTGGACTTGGGAGAAGTAGCATCTATCAGAGGGTGGGGAGAGAGAGAAATTCTGAAAGGGGCTCACTTTGCACATTATTTCTAGGAGCCAACAGAGCAAAGCTTGTGCCCATTTTACAGGTAGGAACCAGAGACCTCTGCCAAAACTTGCAACAGCTGAAGACAGACAAGACCCAGACGTGAGCTCCAAACACCCGGCTTCCTGGCTCTGTGGCTGACGCGCCAAAGAGGCAGACACAGGAAGGCTAGGACTCTCACAGGAGATGGGTTTGCTCAGCGGTGGTTCCAAATTGCCCCAAATGGCCATGTTCCCTAAAGATGCTCTCTTCCCAAGATAACAGACAACTCAGACACATGCCATGCGCCAAAACCAGAGACAGCTGCTCTTTTTACTTGAGGTGGATTTAATGAGGGCGTGGCAGGCACACAGCCGAACACGTCCGTGTATTATCTAATTCCATCCCCCAGCAAACCCAGCAGTGGGGGGACCCTTCTCCCCACTCGAGAGAGGGCACCTGTGGCTCAGAGAGGGTGAGGGGCTTGCCTGGCATCACAGAGTATGGGCGTGGGAGGAGGTCTCCCGGCCCCTCTGCCTGGGACAAGCGAGCATGTCTGGTATCCATGGGGAACGTTTCTGGCAGAGAATATGACTCTTCAGTTCTCGACAACCCAAGCATGACCAAACTCATCCTCCCGCCGGGTCTATTCCAGCTGGGGGGACCCAACACGCCCTCAGACCGAAGCTCCCCTGGGCTGCTGATAAATCAGTCCTGCAGGAGCTACCTCAAGTCAGGGCCTGCCCCGCCCCGGGGCAGGGAGGGGCCCTTCGTCCACCCTCCTCGGGGGCAGCAGAGGGGCCAGCCCCACGCCAGGACCCAGAGATAAAAGCCGCCCCCCTCGCCCAGCTCCCAGGGTTGGGAGAGACCCTGGGGTCACTCAGCGCCCGGCACTGGCAGACACTGCAGAACCCGCCGGGTGTTGTCCTATTGGCTGTCGGCCTCCCCCATCTGACTGTGGCTGCGTGAGGGAGGGGCAGATCTGGCCCGATCAGCCCAGCTGGGCCCCCGGCACGCTGACTGTGAAGGGACTTTCAGCCCTGTTTGACAGATGGGAAGACGGAGGCCCCAAGGGATAAGGAGCTGCCCAGGGCTCACCTGAGGCCAGGTCGCCAGCTCTGGGACCCGCCTCTCCTTTCAGCCTGGGATTCCTCGAAGGGTCGGGTTGAGATGGAAACCCAGGTCCTCCAACCTGGGCCACTGGCCCCCTCCTGCAGGGCCTCAGTTTCCTCATCTACAGCTTAGGGGAGTGGGGCTGATTCCCATGGGCCTGGCTCTAGGCCGCTGGAGGAGGCCATGCAAGAGAAAGAGCTGGGCTTCCCTGGTGGCTCGGTGGTAAAGAGTCCACCTGCCAGTGCAGCAGACACGGGTTCGATCCTTGGTCCAGGAAGCTCCCACATGCTGCGGAGCAACTAAGTCCACGCACCACTACTGAGCCTGTACTCCAGAGCTCAGGAGCCACAGCTCCCGAGCCCGGGTGCAGCAACCACTGAAGCCTGAGAGCCCGAGAANACACGGGTTCGATCCTTGGTCCAGGAAGCTCCCACATGCTGCGGAGCAACTAAGTCCACGCACCACTACTGAGCCTGTACTCCAGAGCTCAGGAGCCACAGCTCCCGAGCCCGGGTGCAGCAACCACTGAAGCCTGAGAGCCCGAGAATCTGTGCTCCACGAGAGAAGCCACCACCACGAGACGCCTGCGCACCACAACTAGAAAACGCCCCCCCCGCTCGCCGCAGCTAGAGAAAAGCCCACGCAGCAACGAAGACCCAGCACAAACAAAACTAGCTAAATAAATGAAACTGTGTGTGTGGGCGGAACTTACTAAAAATCTTTTCATTAAAAGAGAGCTGATGATGCCCCGCCCGTGGGGGTCAGTTCCTGAGGCAAGGGTGCCCATCGACTCAAAATTATAACCATCAGGTGCCTCGCCCCGGGCAGCCACAGGGGCTGAGATGAGGGTTTCCGGCTCACAGGACACGATGGCGTTGCCTGCCCAGCAAGGAAGGACTGAGAGGCAGTTTTTAAGGTCATCCCCCTAAATGGCCCGGCTTCCCAGGTGGTGCAGTGGTTAAGAATCTGCCTAGCCAATGCAGGACACACAAGAGACATGGGTTAGATCCCCAGGTAGGAAAGATCCCCTGGAGGAGGAAATGGCAACCCACTCCAGTATTCTTGCCTGGAGAGTCCCACGGGCAGAGGAGCCTGGTGGGCTACATTCCATGGAGTCGCAAAGTCAGACATGTTCGGAAGGTGCCACCTGAGTCCGCACGCACAGGGCAGGGCCTGAAGCTGGGACGCCTCGCTTCTCCTCTCCCTAAAGGCTCTCCCCACCCCTTCCCCCTGTGCACAAGCCCTGGCTGAACTATCCAGCCCCTTCCCAGCCACCCATCCCTAAACGCCACCGACCTGGTATCACCCTACCCAGATACCAGCTGCTTCGGGCTCGCCCTGACGCCAGCACAAGGCCACGTCGGATTTTGTCTTCGGCGCTTCCCCATCCCATAAATTCCACAAAGGGAAGGAGGAGAGAACCTTGAGCCAGTGCCAGGAAAGTGACCGCGTGAATAATGGATGGAGTTCCACTCCTCCGGTGGGTTCTGCATCCGTCGGAGCCTGCCGACTGCGGAACGTGGGACTTTCGGGCACATCACCCCTCCAGCTCTCAGAACCGCAGTCCCAGGAAATGGGGGAAATAATAGGACTGGCCGTCACGGAGGCAGGGACGAGGATTCAGTGAAATGATCCATGTAAAGTGCTTAGCACACAGCGCTCCCGCCATCGCCAGGAGGACTGCCCTGTATGCTTGCGGACCGGCCCTGCAGGGACCGGCAGGGCTGGGACGGCTGGTCGGAGCGCTAACGGGGACGGCTGGGTGACCCCTGGGCTGGCCGGCCGCGGCTGGGGTGAAAGGGAGAAGGAAAAAGATGCTCATGTCTTCACCTGGGGACGTCTGGTTGTTAATTTCACTTCCGGAGGTGCCTCCCGTGTAAGGGGGATGGGTGTTTCTTTTTTTAATGTCAGCAAAGCAGGCCTTGTCACTGCTTTGCTCTGCACTCACTATCCTCGGGAATGGGTTCCAGTCTGGGTCAGCCACGTGCTCAGGCATCCAGAACTCTGGACGGTGGTAGCTGCCACCCACCTCCCACCATCCCCCTTCAAATCCCCCATGGCAGCTTAACTGCTGCCTCAGCAGTACCCACAGCCACCACTTGTTCTTGAACCCTCAAAGAGGGGACTTTTGACTGGTCACCTCATGTTCTTCAGCACCCCCTCCTCAGAAGGAAGGCCAGATTATGGGGGTCAAGGGTGGGCTCTAGATAGCACCTGGGTCAGGGGCCCCACTGGATGTTAATTCAGAGTGTGGCCTGCTGCTGCTGCTGCTAAGTCGCTTCAGTCGTGTCCGACTCTGTGCGACCCCATAGATGGCAGCCCACCAGGCTCCCCCGTCCCTGGGATTCTCCAGGCAAGAACACTGGAGTGGGTTGCCATTTCTTTCTCTAATACATGAAAGTGAAAAGTGAAAGTGAAGTCACTGAGTCGTGTCCAACTCTCAGCAACCCCGTGGACTGCAGCCCACCAGGGTCCTCCGTCCATGGGAGTTTCCAGGCAAGAGTACTGGAGTGGGGTGCCAGTGGGCTCTAGATAGCACCCGGGTTAGGGGCCCCACTGGATGTTAATTCAGGGTGTGGCCCAAGCAAGGTGTTAACCTGGGCTGTAAAACGGGAAACTATTCACGGGCTTGGAGGAGGAGAAAGTGCAGGCCCACGGGTGAAGACTTCAGCACGAGATGCGCCCTCAGAAGGTTAGCTGCTCTTAGGATTTTTATAATACTCACGACACTTCAACAGCCCAGGCCTTTGGAGGCAGGCAGAGCTAGTACGGCCAGGCGCCGGCCCTGTGCCGTGGGGCGGTTTCTTTGTCTCCTTGGGGGCCAGGGGCCTGCCCTGCCCCCTGCCTGCCAGAGGCTGGGGGTTGAGGTGCCCCTCCAGGGTACAATCCCAGGCAGAGAGGCGAATTAGAATTCCATGCGTATTTTTAACTCGAAGCTTATGTAAGGAGCAGTGTGGGCCCCAGAACACAATAGCGAATGACTCCCGCCCGGCTCACCAGCTCACCCTCGCTGGATTCCGACAAAGGGAAATGTATTTTGGTTTTTCCTTTATTTGGACCTGGAAGGGACGGGAGTGGGGGGTGGGGTGGGGGCTGGTGAGACGCCAGTGTCTGTGACAGCTGCCACTTAGCTAGGGACTGGGCCGCTGGGCCTTGAAGCAGAGCCAGCAGGCCTGGAAGGCACAGGGCTGAGCCGCTGAGCCACCTGTTCTCAGCACCTCTGTCCTGAAGCCTGGGAGTCCCTTAGGGCCCCTAGACACATCCATGTCCCCCCACAGATGCTCCTAGCTCCTAGTCCGAAAGGCCAGGCCATTGCACCCAGGCTAATGCTGGGCATCAGTCTTTTCTAAGCTTAAAGTCCAGCACCAGAGAAGGAAGAGCCTGCCTCCAAACTTCACCACCCACTTCTCTCCCGCCCTGCTGCTCCCACCCCGGTCCAGGCCCCCCACACCTGCCTGCAGGGACCATCTTGCCACTATCTGCTTCCACACTGGCACACATGCTCCTCTTCCCCGAGAGTCAGGTGAGAAACTCTAGAACACCAACCAGAACAGCCCCTCCCTGCCTGCTGAAACCTTCCATGGCTCCCCAGTGCCCCCAAGATAAGATCTCCAGCGTCCCATGACCTCGCCTGCTGCCTTCTTGGGCCTCCAGCCTCATCTCTCAGCCACAAAGCCTCTCACAGAAGCCTGATCCTTCCCACCTCCACCCCTCCTCTCCTGATATTTCTTTTGCCTTGCACACCGCCCTCCCCCGCCGCGCTCCTCACCTCTGCTGACTCCTACCATCGACCTGGCTTGTCAGCCTCACGACAAGTGGCCCCAACTCCCCCCGCTTGCAGACGGCACCCCTGCCACCAGCCACAATAACAGGAATGGTGCCACCAGCGACCGCCCCACTGGCTGTAGCGAAGTCGCGACACTTCCAGCCCCTCATCAATCGGTCACCACAGATGGAAAACATCATGCGGAGACTTGGGAATCAGATGACCTGATGTCTGCATCTCAGCCCCTGGCGCTTTCCCCAGCCTCCACTTTCCCATTTGTAGAAGGGGTAACATTCCCACCAGTAAAGTTCAGAGAAGCCTGGCCTGGACAGAGACCTCCCAGAGCCAACACACCCAAAGGGCTCCCCAAGGTCTCTCTAGGGGCTGGCACGCAGTAAGCACCTGATAAAGATTCGTGAAATATTTAAATGAATTACTCACATTCAATGAAGGCAGAAGGGTGAGGCAGGGGCCCTCCAAAAGCAAGGGACACCCTCCGAGAACAAGTGACCCTGGACAAGTCACTCCCCCTCTCTGGGCCTATCTGGTACACTCAGAAATGGATAGTGCTGAGTAGATGTACTAGACAGCATATTAAAAAGCAGAGACGTTACTTTGCCAACAAAGGTCCATCTAGTCAAAGCTATGGT